>CAUYRT010085855.1:0-34336 GCA_963574885.1 Lepilemur ruficaudatus | reverse complement strand
GGGCTAGAGTGCCGTGGCGTCAGTCTAGCTCACAGCAACCTCAAACTCCTGGGCTCAAGCGATCCTTCTGCCTCAGCCTCCCAAGTAGCTGGGACTACAGGCATGTGCCACCATGCCCGGCTAATTTTTTCTATATATATTTAGTTAGCCAATTAATTTCTTTCTATTTATAGTAGAGACGGGGGTCTCGCTCTTGCTCAGGCTGGTTTCAAACTCCTGACCTTGAGCAATCCGCCCGCCTTGGCCTCCCAGAGTGCTAGGATTACGGGCGTGAGCCACTACGCCCGGCCTGGGCTCCATTTCTAAAGTGGTGTCAGAGGCATCACTCTGTGCCTTCTTTAGACAATGAGGCTTTTTTGACTTTGCAAAAAAGAATAGGTTGAGCTCCTTTTTTTATTTTCCTTTTTTGTACCCTACCGTCCCATGAGGTTAGAAGAGGATTCTCATAACACAGGATTGTGGGCCAAGAGGATCCAGGCTGAGGAAACAGTAATAAAGGTCCCGAGTTGAAAATACCTTGTAGCAAGCAAAGAACAAAAAACAGAAAGAAGGCCAGCAGGGGTGGAGGGAGAAGAGTGGGGGATGAGGTTGGAAAAAATCCTGGCCAGATGGCCTCAAGGCGAGGCGTGGTAAGGATGGTTAAGTTGGAGTGTGCTGAGAGAGGCTCTTCACTAGGTGGGTTTTCAGCAACCTCTGAGCTGTGTCCCAACACTTCTCTACACACTTGAAGGCAAAAGGCTGCACAGAAGTCAGCTCGGGCCACTGTAGTCAGTAAGGGATGATTTTCAAGACATACCCTCTCTGCTTCTCCCCTTTTCCAATTCTCCCTTGTCTTTTTCTTTGTTGTGGGTGCTGGCGAGAGAAGTCAAGCAAGGAAGTTCGTCCTAAGAATGGAATGCTTTCCCATCCACGCCACGATGCATTAATGGGTGTCTTAGAATCTTCAAAGAGATAAGGAGACTTTGGCCCAAGGCCAGGAAGATAGCCCCTGAAATGTACAGCAGAAGGCTAGGCGATAAGGGGGCAAGGATGGAGCCCCAATCTTGCCCGCCGGGTTTCTAGATACCTCTTTAAAAAAAAAAAAATCTCCATATAATGAAAGCCTTCGTAGACCGGCCAGCTCCCACTCGTCTGACCTACAAAGCGGATCCCAGGCCCACAACCTCCAAACCTTCTACCTAACTCCTTCCCTTGCTCTAGCGCTCACTCTCTTCTTGTCGTCTGCTCCGCCCTCTCCTGCTCGCAGTCTCTGATTGCTCTAAGCTCACGTCACTCCAGGCTTAGTCCCGCCCTCTCGGCGCTGTCATTGGCAGCCGGGCGCGGGTACGCGGCGGCTGCGGGGAAAGGGGGGAGCGATGGGAGGGGGCGGGAATTCCCGACTCGAGGCCGGAACCGAGCGGATACCATGTAGCGAGACCCTCGGTAGGTGAGTGCGGGCTATCCGGGAGCGGGATGGTGGTCTGCGGTCCAGGCCTCCCGGAGCCTAGGAACCCGAGTCAACTCTCACATTGTTCGTCTGCTTCCCGCGACGCTAGCGGCCTCGAATCCCGCCTCCTGGAGCCCGGACTTCCAGACGCCGCCCTCATTGTCTTCTTAGTTCCTTCCCAGACCCCAGACCCTTACGGCCCCTCTCCTTTGGCCGTCTGCTTGGAGGTCCCAGCCTGTGGCGTGAAGCGCTCGCTCTCTGCTTTCGGGGGATGGCGCTCGGGCAAGGGGAGCGAGAGAGTGATCCAGCACCCAAACTCATCCTGTTAAGGTGGTCCACGAAGCTACCTGTGATACCTTTCCACAACCCCGAGCCCCCTTGGCTTCATCCACTCCTCTCTTGGAATGAGAGGCATGGCCTCTACGTTCCTTAGGGGACCCCCCGCTCCAGGTCCTATTTGGAGGCGGCCCCTAGTTCTCTAGTTCTCTGGGGATGCAGGTGAAAGGGTAATGAGATATCCACAAAGTCCTTCTCAAGTCTCAGTTTCCCCCCTGCTGGCTCCCTGAATAAGTCACTTGGGAAAGATAAAATCTGAGGAGAAAGGAATGTTTCTGGTATTGGGAGTGGATGAGTCACCCTGGGCTGAGGAAGGTCAGAGAGTGGCTGGGGCAAGGGAACTGCACTCTGCTGACCAAACTTCCCTTTCCCTTGGCCCCATCTTTCCTTGCCTGGTCATTCCCACCCACTGTGGTCTATCTTCTTAGGTCTGAGAATCATTGGAGCTCCCACAACCACCATGGGGCCCTGGGGAGAACCGGAGCTCCTGGTGTGGCGCCCAGAGGTGGTAGCTTCAGAGCCTTTAGTTCCTGTGGGGCTGGAGGTGAAGTTGGGGGCCCTGGTGCTGCTGCTGGTGCTCACCCTCCTCTGCAGTCTGGTTCCTATCTGTGTGCTGCGTCGGCCCAGCACTAACCATGAAGCATCAGGTAAGTAAGCCTCTCCTTTTCCCCCTACTGGTATGGATGCTTGGTTTAGGAAAGGCTCTGGGGCAGGGGGAGGTGACCTAAAGAGGAGGGGAGAGTCAGAGCAGCCATTGCTTGGGTTCGGGTAGTAGGGCCCAGAAGGGGTTCATTTGTTTATTCCCCCCCTTTATGCTCCACTCCTTCTCAGCTTCCCGCCAGAAAGCCCTGAGCCTAGTAAGCTGCTTCGCAGGGGGTGTCTTTTTGGCCACTTGTCTCTTGGACCTGCTGCCTGACTACCTGGCTGCCATAGATGAGGCTCTTGCAGCCCTGCATGTGACGGTGAGCACTGGCCTGGGCATTTGACCCTGCGTATGTGGGTTGTGTCCAGTTGCATATCTCTAGGAGTGATGTATAGATCTGTTCACATGTCACTCCATGACTGTGTGGAAGACTCTTGGCATGTGATTCCGTGAATTGTGATTTTTGGTTATAGGACATAACTCTTTCTATGTAACCCCTTCCCACTCCCCAGTCTCTGTGTGACCTCCCTATGTACCCTTTGAGACAGTGTGAGAAACATTATTATCAGATGTGTGACCTACTCTGTGGGGTTCTCAGTTCAAGCCATCAAGAAGTTAAGAGTACTCCAAGAGTCATCCTCATTCTCACTGTTTTCCTGAAGTGCTGGAGATAGAGGTCTCTGTAGGCCTGGGAAGGATAGGAGGCAATTTCCAGGGGCCTGGTATTGCTGAACAAAAAGGCTTTAGCCCAGGGAAGTGGGATGTGGAGACGATCAAGTGCAAGCCATAGCAAAGACTGACTATAGGAAAAACTGAGACAGTTGGGTAGTGGTTCAGGGAAGTCATCCTGGATTCTTTCCCCCCCTTTTTTTCCCCTTAAGACTAAGGTAGTAACACTGGATGTAACCTTTTGTGTGTCTGTTACTGAGTGACCCATGTTTCTGTGTGACTATGTATAAGCATGAATGTCCCTGTGACGATATGTTGCTCTGTGTGTGAACATTTGGGAAGGTGGGCCAATATGTGACCTGTTGGTGTATGCCTACATCAGTGACTCTCAACTGGGGGTGGCTTTGCCCCTTAGGAAACATTTGGTAATGTCTGGAGACATTTTTGGTTGTCACAGCTGGGTGGAGGGTGGGAAGAGCATTGTGCCTGCAATTGGCATCTGGTAGGTGGCGGTCAGAGGTGCTGCTAAACAATCTATGGTGCATAGGACAGCTCCTGTGACAAAGAATTATCTGGTCCAAAACATTAATAGTGCCAAAGTTGAGAAGAAAATTTGGTCTTCATGTAATACTGTGAGTGACAGAGACTGTCTGTGTGACTGTGTATCATTCTGGTCTATGTTACCAAGTAACTCTATCTTTGTGTGACTAAAAGAGTAGCCCTGTGTCTGTGTGGGACCCCAAGTCTGTGTAACTGGGCCTCCACTGGACTCTGCATCTGATTCTTCCTCCCTGTTCTTGGCATATCTCCTGAACTCCTTGTTCCTTCTGCCCACAGCTCCAGTTCCCCCTGCAAGAGTTCATCCTGGCCATGGGCTTTTTCCTGGTCCTGGTAATGGAGCAGATCACACTGGCTTACAAGGAGCAGTCAGGGCCACCACCTCTGGAAGAAACGAGGGCTCTACTGGGAACAGTGAACGGTGGGCCGCAGCATTGGCATGATGGGCCAGGGGTCCCACAGGCAGGAGGAACCCCAGCATCTCCCTCAGCCCTACGTGCCTGTGTATTGGTCTTCTCCTTGGCCCTGCACTCGGTGTTCGAGGGGCTGGCAGTAGGGCTGCAGCGAGACCGGGCTCGGGCCATGGAGCTATGCCTGGCTTTACTGCTCCACAAAGGCATCCTGGCCGTCAGCCTGTCGCTGCGGCTGCTACAGAGCCACCTGCGGGCACAGGTGGTGGCTGGCTGTGGGATTCTCTTTTCATGCATGACACCTCTAGGCATTGGGCTGGGTGCAGCTCTGGCAGAGTCAGCGGGGCCTCTGCACCAGCTGGCTCAGTCTGTGCTAGAGGGCATGGCAGCTGGCACCTTCCTCTATATCACCTTCCTGGAAATCCTCCCCCAGGAGCTGGCCACTTCTGAGCAGAGGATCCTCAAGGTCATTCTGCTCCTAGCAGGCTTTGCCCTGCTCACTGGCCTGCTCTTCATCCAAATTTAGAGGGCTTCAAGAGAGGGGCAGGGGAAATTCACTATTAGGTGCCCTATTCTCCTTCTTCTCCCCCAGTGTGTGGGAATATGAAGGAATGTGGAAGGGAAGTACTGAGGACTCAAACATTCTCTGGGAGATAGAGATGGAGCTTTTGGGACTATCTGACCAATGAGAGGGAAGTGGCCAGCCTTCCCTCTGGCCTCTTGTCTCAGCCAGACAAGAGGCTGGCCCCAGGCCCAAGAATCAAGAGATGATCAAATCACTTAGAGACATGATCAAGGGACATTAGGATTGGGGAAGACACCTGACTGCTACAATCAGAAGGTGGACAGTATAGATAAGGGCAGATTTATATTTGGGGACAGGGGTGGAGGTGGGCACCCAGCTGCTGTGGGATAGAGGTATGGAGAGGGCATAAGCCCAGAGTCAGCATCCCGTTGGTTCTAGCCCATTTCAGCACTCTGCCACTTGGAGTGGACCCCTGTTAATTTTTTTAGCTCCTGCTCTCATATCTATCTCCCTCTTCCCTTTTCCTAGTGTCAAATAGCCTCTCCCTGCCAGTTTTGGTACCTTCTCTGGCCCCTCCAGTCCTGCTCACTCCTCTATTTTTAAAGTGCCAAACAAATCCCCTCCCTTTTTCTCAAAGCACAGTGATGTGGCACTGAGCCCTGCCCAACACCTCAATGGAGGACGCCTGCTTGTTCTTTATTTTGGTCCCAGATCCTGGGATGGGGCAGAAATGTTTTCTGGGCTGGCCTGAGGGAAGATTGGAGAGCTGCAGCCCCCTACTGCGGCTGTACCCTAGGAATACAGGACATGGACCTGGTGCCCCATGCTCATATGATATAAACACTGAACTGCCAAAACGTCTTTTTATACCTGAGGAGCCCAAGGGTGGAAGGGGAATGCCCACCCTCAGGGTTATTTTTGGGGAGGGCGGGCTGTGCCTAGGGCCATGTTCTCTAAATCTATTTTACTAACTGACCTGTTCTGGGACATGTTACCTAAATAAAAGATGTTTCTATACACGTGTACAGTATTTGAGTCATTTGTCTTGGGAAAGGGGTGGGTATGAGAGGGCCTAATTCCCAGATGTTTAAAGCTGTTTTCAGACCCTTGGTCTCACTCTTTTCACTTGGCCTCTTCCCTGAAGACGACCAGATTTTTTCACCTTTTTGTGTCTTCCTTTTTTCCTCCCTGTCTACACCCCTTCACTTCCTTTCCTCTCCTTGATCCCTCTCCCCCTTCCCGATCGTAGGCTGGGGACTAATTTAGAACTACTCTTCCCAGCTTGCCCTTCGCAGGGAGTAGCCGAGAGGGTGGAGCCAAGCCCCCAGTTCCCGGAGTCGACAGGGCTGCTGGGAAGTGGAGTCCATTTCCTCTCCATTCTGCGTGCCTGGGGATGTGAAGGAGTCACGTAAACAAACTGCAACTCCCGGCGGCCCCCGCGCGCAACAGGTCAGGGTTAGGCTGGGGCCGGGTTCGCGGTGCTGGCTGAGGCGGCGGCGGCTACGGCTGGAGGAGCCGGGCCGGAGCCCGCGGTGGGGGCCGTGGCTTGTACAGCGAGGGTCGCGGGGAGGGACGGGGGAGGAAGATGGCGACGCCGGGGGCGAACGGGCCTGGCTCGGCCGCGGCCTCAGCTTCCAATCCGCGCAAGTTTAGTGAGAAGATAGCGCTGCAGAAGCAGCGTCAGGCCGAGGAGACGGCGGCCTTCGAGGAGGTGATGATGGACATCGGCTCCACCCGGGTGAGGGGCCTCGCTGGGGAGCGGGAGCAGAGCTGAGCAGTTACGGAACAGAGCGGAGAGGCGGGGCGGGGGCGGGAGCCGCTGCGAAGGAGGCGGAACGCGGCAGGGGCCGTGGGCGCCGCCGTCTGGGAGGCGCGGGTTGAGGGCCGAGGGGCAGGAAGACGGATTTTGCTGGGGGAGATCGAACCGCTGTAGAGGTTGGGGGTGTGAAAGTGACTAGGGACCAAGTACGTGAGGGAGGAATGGGCAGAGAGGGGAGATGGTCCCCTGAAGTCTGTCGGAGGTAGGAGGTGGGTACTTGTGCATCCCTGACGGAGTCCCCTCGGAGACCCTCCTGAAACATCCCTGATGCTGGGTTATGTGTCGAGGGGATGGTCTGCTTATTCCTAATCTGGTTCCTCTGAGTTTGTGATCTCTTCCAAACCGGCCCCTCTGCCCTGTTGTGCTACTCTTAGTGCTTTGGTATCTCCAGGAAAGGGCCCCTTGAGTGGTTTGAACATCAGTGCTGGGTATAGTGGGGCAGGAAGTCCCCTTCTGCGTCCCGTCCTTCTGCTTCCTTTTTCAAATACTTCTTGTGGTTTCCTGATGTGAATGAAGGTGAGGTCCATTGCTTGGTGTTTTGCCCTGGCCGCCTTGGAGGAGAGGTAGGTGTTTGAATCCCGAAACCGGGTAACTGTTTGCCTATGGGATGTGTGGAACTCAGTGGTTTGCTGAGCTTTCTAGGGAGATGACTGCTTTGTGGGTCAGTTTATGGGATACCTTGGAGAGTCTTCTGTATGTCGGGAATATTCATTCCTAGGAAGTTCCTGAAAACTTTCAGGCCTCTGAAAGGCTTCTGAAGCCCCCTGGTCTTGGTTTCTTGCTTCCCAGGGCTGGATGTCAGAGAGAGCAAGGGGTGGGAGTTTGCCCAGCTGGTGTGCAGTCCTAATTTAGGGACATTTTATTTTCAAAATGGCAGGTGAGGATACTGCAGGGATCCCTTATGGCAGAAAGATCGAATGAATTAAGGGGAGATGGTGGAACATAAATACCACATTTCAAGGCTCTTTCTACTGGTCTGATTGTGATTGCGTCTATCCGTGACTGACCCTGACTGATTGTATTTTTGTGTGTATCTCTCCTGACTTTGTTAGTCTTTTTGTGTTTTTTCCCTTTTGAATCTCTAGGGATCACATGCCCTAGTTTGTGGGAATCAGAACAGAGAAAGTTAGGTGGGAAGACAGATGAAGGGGGTGCCCGCACACATGTGCACACTCACATGCTTGCCTGTGCATAACCCACTCTAACCACCACGAGGATTATGATCTAACTATTGACTGCCTCCTTTTAGGAGCTTTTGATCTTGCTGGGGACAGAGACAAGAAGATGGGAAAGAGGCTGATCTCCAGCTAACAGCTGGAGGCCCTGCCTTCTAGACTGTGATTCTAGCAGAGGCATGGTGGGATGTTAGAGCTCTTAGTACAAAGAAAGGCTGTGAGAAACTCAAAGCTGGGGCTTCTATTTCTATCTATGTGGTGCCCTGGTGTATCAAAAGTTCCCTTCTACCTACCTTGCTCCTGCTGGTTAATTTCTCTGCTACACGGTAAAGTCTAGTGGGCATACATGGCCAGGGCCTGGAGACTCAAGAATCTAGAGCTAGAGATAAGAGACCTGGGGCTTAGCCTGTTAGCTGGCCTGGTAGAAGGGTTCATTTGAGGCAGATATGGTATAGGGGCCTATACCACTGAGACTGAGGTTGCCATATATGTTAATAAAGGCTTTGAAGTGGCCCAGAAGTCAGCATAGTGCCACTGAACTCCCTGGAAGAGACAGTCAGTTCTGATGTTGGCTTATGTACAACAGCGTGACCCTGGAAGCTCTTAAAACTCACTCCTCTTCAGCTGCCCTCTTCCTAATGGCCTTGCCTGGGGTCTGTTTTTTTGGCTGATGGCAGTGGCTGAGCCTTGGAAGTAGATGCTCACCTCTCACAGAGGGACATGAGATCTGTAGACAGATTAAAGCCATGCCAGGTTAAGGGTTGTGGTGTCTTACCTCTGTGCCAGGCATATTTCCCCAAAGTGGGGATGAGGCCAGAAAGATGGTTCTGGCCCAGGCTGGAGTGCGCTGCTGCTCCCTCTCCCACCTCCTTTCTCCAGGATTCCCTGCCAGTTTAGGGGCCTTAGGTTTCAGTGGAAGATTACCCCCTTGATTCTGGTACTGTTTGCCTAGCTAGGAGAGCTATTATTTCTTGGATTTTCCAGTTCAGGAGGTGCAGGCTTTGTTTAGCCTTCCTGAGGCAGGATAAGTGGCAGAGCCTGGAAACCTGTGTTTTCCAGAATGGGAAGGAAAGAGGCTTGCAGTAATGGCTCTGTAACATTTACCTGTGGCCTTCCCCTTATCTCCAATGTCCTGGGTAAGAGGAATTGTTTGTACCAGGTCTCAGTGGAGTTTTCTCTCCTAGCACTGGATTTTTTTCTGGTAGATTTCTTTTTTCATTTAAAAAAATTTTTTTAGAGATAGGGTCTGTTGTCCAGCCTGGTCTCAAACTCCCGGCCTCAAGTGATCCTCCCACTTTGGCCTCCCGAAGTGCTGGGATTACAGGTGTGAGCCACTGCATTTGGCCACTGGCAGATTTCTTAAAAGCAGCAGTAGCTCCTGGTGACAAAGATGACAAGGATGGCCAAAAGGAACAGTGCTCAGTACCCTCTCTGACATTCCCATTTGTCCCCCATGTCTCAGTTACAGGCCCAAAAACTACGGCTGGCATACACAAGGAGCTCCCATTATGGTGGTTCTCTGCCCAATGTCAACCAGATTGGCTGTAGCCTGGCCGAGTTCCAGGTAAGTAGACATCAGCCAGCGGGGAGTGGAGGTTCTTAGGCTGCTTCCTCTGCTGACTTAACCTGTCCATTTTTTTAGAGCCCTCTCCACTCACCTTTGGATTCATCCCGGAGCACTCGGCACCATGGGCTGGTGGAACGGGTGCAGCGAGATACCCGCAGAATGGTGTCCCCACTCCGCCGATACCCCCGCCACATATCCTTCACAGGGTTTGGGGGGTCTGATGGATGGTGGGATGGGGTTCATTGGGGACTTGTGGTAGGAAGGGACTTTAAGTGTTATCCAGTCTCATCCTTCTCCAGGACCTCTCTTTTACCGTGCCTCCCTGACAAGTGACCATAACCCATATATTAGCACTGGCTCCTGTGACAGGGATTGTTGCTCCTGAGACTGTGCCCTCCATCTCTGGCTGGCTCTGACTGTCCTTACTTCAGCTCACTCTTTGCTGCCAGAAGTGAGGCTCTCTGATAAGTCTCCTGCTAAAGGAGATTTGGTCCCTCCTTCTCCCATTTCTGTTCTTAGCTTTAAATCTCAGAGACCTACAGACCCGTTTCTCCCAAGCCCTGTCCAGACATTCTCCTGTATTTTTCCAGCTCCTTTACGCCTGATTCCCTTCTTTTCCACTGTTGTCTCTTGTAGAGGAGAAAGGTATGTATTTCTTGAAACAACTCATTTGTTGCCTCTATTACTCTTCTCCCATTTGGTCCCTAGCCCATCTAGTCCCTCTCTACTTTTTTCCTTAACTGGTGCGTTCACATTGACAGTTCTCCCTACAGTCCTGCCTACTTATCTCCTCCCCCGGAGTCCAGCTGGCGAAGGTAAATGCCCAGGGCAGGCAGAATTTCCTGCCCACTCCCTGACATCCTTCTGGTTGGGGCTGGGATTACTGGGCTACAGTTTCAACAATACCTGCTCTCATAACAGCAGGGCTGGAAGGGGTGGGGGCAGGTGGAGTAGGTGGGTCAGAGTCCAGCCTTGGCCATGTTGACAAGAGTGGCCAAGCCTCCCAGTCCAGCCAGAGCAGGACCAATGGGAACTGTAGCCAGACTGGGTGTGTGTGTAATGGGGAGGGGAGAATGGCAGGGTAGCAGGTGAAAATGGCTGCCTTCCATCAAGGATGGGTGCCAGATGTAGACTCTTAGACTTCTGAACCCCTCCCCTTGTCCATCTCACCTCCAGTATTCATACTTAGCAGAGTTGCTGGGCTCTAGGATTCCCATTCAGCTTGTCCTGGCAGAGAGATGTTGAGAAGCTTCCAAATCTGTGAGATTGACTAGGGGAGGGGGTTCATTGGTCATAGACATAGGAAGAACCAGAAAGGAAGAGGCATGATCTTGGGTGCCCAGCCCTCTCCAATTCTACCTTGGCTGCCCAACATTTTCCAACCCGATGCTCACTGTTCCTGTCCATTGCCAGCTTCCTCCTCATGACTTTGTTTTTCTAATCCAGGACGATGCCCTGGGGCAATTTCCCTGCAGAGAAGGGACAGTTGTTTCGACTACCGTCAGCACTTAACAGGTGATGGCCTTTGCCTTCTTGGGGCCACATCTCTTCTTATCTGTAGTTTCTGGGGCCCTACTCCCTCATCCCCACCCTTTTCTAGCCCAGCTAGTGTTTTCCCCTGCTGGGGAGGTCTTGGGGACTGGGAAGACTGTCATTGGTGCCAGCTTACTTCTCCTCCTCTCATAGGACAAGCTCTGACTCTGCCCTTCACACAAGTGTGATGAACCCCAGTCCCCAGGACACTTATCCAGTCCCCACACCTCCCAGCATCCTGCCCAGCCGACGTGGAGGTAAGTGGCCATATCCCAGGGTTGGAAATAGCCATGGAGCTTTTGTTTGAGGCAGATCGATAAGCGGGCACTGCAGCCAACTCCACTATATCCTCTGCAGGTTTTCTGGATGGTGAAATGGACTCCAAAGGTATGTGTCCCTCACCACTTTTGGGTACTGGATGCCAAAGAATTTCTGGGTTGGTGTTGGGGACTTTGTATAGGTTCAAGGAGCAGGATTCCTTCCCGTCTGCCTTTGCTTCCTGTCTTGCCTTACTGGCTCCTCCTCCAAATCCCCCATCACCTGTCTTTCTCTTTCAAGTCCCTGCTATTGAGGAGAACTTGGTAGATGACAAGCATTTGCTGAAGCCATGGGATGCAAAGAAGGTAGGCTGGGCCACCGGGTGTCACCCACTATCCTTCTGTTATACTATTCCCATGGGGCAGCCTTCCAGGGTTCTCCACTGAGCACTGTTCTCATTTTCCACATTCTCCCTTCTCTCCTCAGCTGTCCTCATCCTCCTCCCGACCTCGGTCCTGTGAAGTCCCTGGAATTAAGCAAGTACCCCTATGAGATTTGCTGAGAGGTGGGGGAGGAAGATGTCGGAGATTGATCTTTGCTCTTCCCTGACCACTGCCCTCCTCCCATTTACGTCTTTTTCTCTCTGTCTCTTAGCATCTTTCCATCTCCTGACCAGCCTGCCAATGTGCCTGTCCTCCCACCTGCCATGAACACGGGGGGCTCCCTACCTGACCTCACCAACCTGCACTTTCCCCCACCGCTGCCCACCCCCCTGGATCCTGAGGAGACAGCCTACCCTAACCTGAGCGGGGGCAACAGTACCTCCAATTTGACCCACACCATGACCCACCTGGGCATCAGTGGAGGCCTGGGCCTAGGGCCGGGCTATGATGTACCAGGTGAGTAGCTGTCCTGGCCGTGTGTCCACTCGGTGCTGCCTGGCTGGAGGGATGAAGGGGAGGGAGGCTTTAGCACCTGAGATCCTTCTGTGACTGCCCATACCAGCCCATCAGCTCTGCACCCCAGGCTTCCCTCACTGTAGTTCTCAGCCAGTGAGATCTGGTAGGTGTGGCTCTTCCTAGAAAGAAGATAGAGTACAGCCCCTAGGTGGGCAGTGCCAAGTTCACTGTCAAGGACAGAGTAGGGAGGACATTGTGTTGCCACTTTCATAGTCTGGTCACTGCTACCCATTCCGGGTGGACAGTGTCCCAGTTCCCATCAGTAATGTTGGCATCTCTGGTTTTTTGTCTGTGCCTGCAGGACTTCATTCACCTCTCAGCCACCCATCCCTGCAGTCCTCCCTGAGCAATCCCAACCTCCAGGCTTCCCTGAGCAGTCCTCAGCCCCAGCTCCAGGGCTCCCACAGCCATCCCTCCCTGCCTGCCTCCTCCTTGGCCCACCGTGCACTGCCCACCACCTCTCTGGGCCATTCCTCACTCAGTGCCCCTGCTCTCTCCTCCTCCTCCTCCTCTTCCTCCACTTCATCCCCTGTTCTGGGCGCCCCCCCTTACCCAGCGTCTACCCCTGGGGCCTCCCCCCGCCACCGCCGTGTGCCCCTCAGCCCCCTGAGTTTGCCCGCGGGCCCAGCCGACGCCAGAAGGTCCCAACAGCAGCTGCCCAAACAGTTTTCGCCAACAATGTCACCCACCTTGTCTTCCATCACTCAGGTATGCGTGGCTACCTTCCCTGCATGTCTGTCTCTCTTCCCCTTTCTCTTCTCCTGCCATGTTCTCTCCCTCCCACCTTTCTTTCCCCAAATACCTCTTCTCTTTACTTCCTGCACTCCTGTCTCATCCATACCCTACCATTTCTCTGTCCTCCACCTGCCCCATCTTTTATCTATCTTGTCTCTTGCTTAAGAGTGTAAACCCTGGGGTTAAGTTTTTTGGTTTCAAATCCTGGCCCTGCCTCTTATTAGCAGTCTCCTTGGACAAATTATTTAATTTCTATGAGCCTCAGTATCCTCATTTATAGAACAAGGACGGTTTTGTAAGGATCAAATGAAATACCGTACATAAAGTACTGAGCACCATGCCTAGCTCAGGTATGTGCTACACTGATAGTAGCTTATCCTTTCCTTTTCTTCCCTTCTTGGTTCCTATCCTTTTCTGTCTGTCTTTTTTCCTATGTCTCTATCCTGCCTCATTCCTTCTCCCATTTCCCCCACTTCTTTCATAGAATTCATAGAGTCAAGAGAATTTCAGATCAGGAAGCCCAGTCCCTTCACTTTACAGATGAGGAAACTGGGGCCCAGAGGGAAAGTGACTTTCCCAAGTTTACACAGCAAGTTGGGAAGAGTTGGGACCAGAACTCAAAACTCTTACTTGAGGGCTTTTTCCTCAGTGCTAAAATTCTCAGCTCTTCCCTCCCTCCCCATGCATTTCTTCGTTTTTGCTATATCTGCTCCCTTTTTGTTCACCCTAATGCTCTTCTTATCCTCTCCTCTGCCCAACTCTCTCTTCATCCATTGCTGTTCCCTGGAATGTGTGTTCTGTGTTCCATCTCTACCCAGGTCCCTCCTCCTGTAGGAAAGACCAAGGCCAGGCCAGCAAGAGCTCTGCTCTTTTAGAGCGTGGAGTGAGCATAACTTCCCTCCCTCCTTTTCTCCTTTCCCTTCGTTCGTCTCCTACTCCCTCTGGCCTCTTCCGGGCTCTAGAATAGTAGTTCTCAACTTCACTGTGGTGGTATCAGTCACTTGTGAGGTGCAGCAATAGTTCAAGTACCAAAGTTTAAGAATGGTTTACTCCTGGAGTGGATTCAAAATTACCCTTGTGTTAGCCTCACTGAGTCATTTTCATTCTGATGTGCATTTTTGAATAACTGCCGATGAGAACGTGGAACTTGAGAATTGTTGCAGCATAAGAGGGCGGGAAGCCCTGGCTAAGAGTTTTCCCTGGGGAGGGCACACTGAGGGGTAAGCTTCCCCCTTTTTCCTTTTTTTCAGGGCGTCCCCCTGGACACCAGTAAACTGTCCACTGACCAGCGGCTGCCCCCATACCCCTATAGTCCCCCAGGTCTGGTTCTGCCCACCCAGCCACCCACCCCAAAGCCTCTACAGCAGCCAGGGCTGCCCGCTCAGGCCTGCTCAGTGCAGCCCTCAGGTGGGCAGCCCCCAGGCAGACAGCTGCATTATGGAACACTATACCCACCTGGGCCCAGTGGGCACGGGCAGCAGTCTTACCACCGGCCGATGAGTGACTTCAGCCTGGGGAACGTGAGTACTAAGGCTCCTAGCTCAGAGGCAGGGGAGAGGATGAGGGTGGGTCAAGGGGGCCCGAGTGTATCTCTGGTGCACTCTGAATAGGGAGATCTAGGTGGGGGGGAGATCTCCCTTCCCCTGGATAACATAGCACTGCCAGCTTGGGGTTCCTCTCTTCCTGCGTTTGACCCCTACTCCTGCCCCTCTATTTCTGCTCAGCTTGCTCTTTGATGACTACTGCCTTGACCCGTTTCTTCCTGGCATGCACATGCTCTGGCCCAGCAGGTACGGTGCCCACACCTACTTCGGGCCCCGTGCTTGCTTTTGTCGCTCTGCTTGCTGCCACCTCCCTCTGTCATTGCCTCTGTTCCTGGGGCGGATGAAGATTGCTGGGCAAAGGGGATGTGTTAGCAGGGCGAGGCAGGGCCACGCAGAAACACCTGTTCTGAAGCCCACTTCCTCAAGGTCTGTGTGTCCATAGCTCGAGCAGTTCGGCATGGAGAGCCCATCAGCCAGCCTGGCGCTGGATCCCTCTGGCTTTTCCGAAGGGCCTGGATTTTTAGGGGGTGAGGGGCCTGTGGGTGGCCCCCAGGATCCTCACACTCTCAACCACCAGAACTTGACCCACTGTTCCCGCCATGGCTCAGGGCCTAACATCATCTTTACAGGTGAGGGGGTATGGGTGGTGATGGGGAACGGGAGGAGGGAGTAGTACAGCTGGAGTTTGAGGGGTCTCGGAAGAGTTCACAGGGCGTGGGGTCCTCACCTATCTCTTCTACCCACAGAAGACTCTTCTCCTGGTTTCTCTAAGGAGATTGCAGCAGCCCTGGCTGGAGTGCCTGGCTTTGAGGTGTCAGCAGCTGGGTTGGAACTGGGGCTGGGGCTAGAAGATGAGCTGCGCATGGAGCCACTGGGCCTGGAAGGGCTAAACATGCTGAGTGACCCCTGTGCTCTGCTGCCTGATCCCGCAGTGGAGGATTCATTCCGCAGTGACCGGCTCCAGTGAGGGGACCTCATCACCATCCCTCTTCTTGGCCCCATCCCCTATCACTGTCCCTTTCCTCCCTTCCCCCTGGCCAGTAGAGACTCCACTCTCTGCCCCCAGATCCTCTTTCTAGCATGAACGAAGGATCCTAAGAATGAGAAAAAGCAAGGGGTTTGTCCAGGCGGCCCCTGAATTCTGCACAAAGGGTTGGCCTGGGGGAGCTCAAGGGAGGGCCTAAAGCACTTGTAACTTTGAACCGTCTGTCTGGAGGTCAGAGCCTGTTGGAAAGCAGGGGGTAGAGGGGAGCCCCGGAGGCAGGGCTTGTCCGGATGCCTAGGGGTGGGCAGTGCCAGCCCCTCCTCACTACTCTTCCCCTTGCAATGGAGGAGAGAGCCAGAGTGGATATTATTTTTTATTAAATATATTATATGTTAATAAAAAAATCTTATCAAACCCTTGGTGTGGTTGGCTCCTATTTGGGGTGTACATGGGGTTGTAGGGAGTTTTTTGGCCATAGGCCTTTTATCTGTTAGCTTTTTGCATTTTCTCAGCACCGTTGTGCTTTGTGGAAGGGCCCCCCAGCCTCAGAATTTGTACCCAGCATTGGACATGGGGGCAGTGGATGTAGGCTTCCATGGCATTAGGAAGTCACCTGTGTGCCCTCTTTTGTGTCTGTGGCCCTGCTGTCGCATCAACGAATGGGGGCTTTGGCCCAACAAATTACTCCGCTTCCTCAATCCCATGCCTGGCAGTGAGCTCAAGGGAGTTGGGGTGAGGTGGTTGCTGGCTGAGCTCACAGGTCTGATGTTTCCAGTAGAATGACCCCGGCTTTGCTGGGCATAGCTGGCCTCAGTGCTATAGCTGGCCTCAGTGCTAAGGCTTCCAAGAAGAGGGCAATTGACAGCTGCAAACTTAAGGCTGGTCTCAGCTGGCTCTCTCTTCTTTACAGCCCTTTTAAGTCTAGAGGTCCTACACAAGCCTCTGACCCCATGCTCCTAAGGTCTCAGGGGAAGCCCTCATCCCCCAGCCCCTCACTATGCATGAATTCACTTCACTCTCCCCACTCCCCCACTCATTTGAGTTTTAATTCAACAGTTCCCCGAATGCCAACCATGTTCTGAAGAGGTTTCCTCTTTCAGAATTGGGTTACTACTAGCCCTTTGACCATCTGGGCCTCTGCTCTCTGTGCCACCCGCACAGTGAGAACAGTAGTGCCCCTCCTCAGCTACCCTAGGGCCATTACTCTATCCCACACCCTACAGCCCTGGCGTCCCCTCTTCCTCTTTCCAAAGCTCTTGTCATTTTCAGAAAAGAGAACTGAGAGCTTCTGGCTCTGCCCGAAGGGAATGCAACGTGCCCTAAACCTGGAAGTGGGGGGAGCCACCTGGGTCCCCACAGCTTGGGCCTTTAGTGCCTTCATCTTCGCCCGAGGAATGCACGCCACTTCTGACTGTAGGACGGAGGGCGGGACGCGAGCCGGCCTCTTATTTCAGGGCCGCCTGGGGTTAGTGTCCTGGGGCACCGGCTGGATGTTGGGAAGCTGCCTGGGTGCAGGGGGCCCTCCCAGCCGCCAGGGGTCGCGCTGCAGGCGGCCGGGCGCTGGGCAGGCGCTTGCCAGGGTCACGGCCGGCGGCCGAGGAGGGGGCCTGGGGGTAGTGGCAGCGCCCGCGGCCCGGGAGGGGGGTTGGGGGGAGTGGAGAAAGCGGGGCGCGCGGAGGAGCGCTGGACCCCAGCGCCGCGGGAGCTGGGAGGACTGAGCCGCCCGAGCGAACGGCGCGGCAGCATAGTCCCCGCGTGGCGCAGCGCGGCGGGGACGCTGGGACCGCCCAGATCTCCCTTCACGGCGCCCGGCGCCCTGGTGCCCTCGGCCGGCTCTTCTTCCTTCACTCGCCGCCCGGGCAGGAGAGGCGCCCAAGTCGGGTGCGCCATGTCCGGGGCCGGGTAGCCCCGCCGCCCGCCGGCCCGCCAGCCCGCCCTCCGAGCCACCCGCCAGCTGGCCGGCCGGCCGGGGAGTCGCGGGGCAGGCAGGTAGGGGCTGGACCGGGCGGGGCGGCGGGCGGGGAAGGAAGGGCGGGAGCGCCGGCGGGGCGGGGGATAGTCCCCAGCTGTTGTCCAGAGCCGCACATCTGGTTCCGGTTCCTCTCTCCTGGGGAAGTGAAAGTGGAGGGGAGGGCACAGCCCGGAGTTAGCTAGCTGTGCCGGGCATCCTGCACCCCTCCTGCTCCCGTGGGTGCCGGAGCCAGAGCACCCCTCCCTCCCCCTCGGGTCACGCGGCGGCCGGCGCTGCTGCCGTCACGTCCTCGGCCGCCGGCGCGCCTGCTTCTCTCTGCCCTCCTGCTTGGTCCTCAGCCTCCTCTCCCTCTGTGCGCCCTTTGCCCCAACCCGAACTTCCCATCGCCCGGCATGTGGGCGTTGGGACCCGGAGTGGCCCTCTGTGGCCGTTGCCTTCCCCAGGGAGAAAGGGCTGCTTTCTGCAAGACATTTCTGCCTGGATGAAGGGAGGCCTGGGTGCGCAGGTCCCGCGGATGGGTGTCACCCACTGGCCCCTTAGATAGTTCCATCAAATGGCCTCTGCCTGCTGCCTTAGGCATAGGGCTCCCATTTGTTTGCAGTGGATGAGGGACAGGGCTGTGCCCCAGAGTTAAACTAGGAGGTTGACGCTGACTCCTGGCTTCACCTCCCAGACGTGAAGGCTAAATTTAGCGGGGGTTGGAGCGTGGTGTCTGTGTGTGTGTGTGTGTGTGTGTCCAGAGGCCAGGTTAAGAGAGCCAACCTGGCTCCGTGAGATTCCCTCACTCCCTGTTCTCAGGGGAAGAGTGGGCGGTTAGTAGGACGGTACATCCTGGAACCGTGCTGAATCTCCTATGCCTTGCTCAGGGTCTTTCAGTTTGAGGTTCCAGCTTGGCATGATGCTGTGCTGGCACCCACCACGCCACCACACACACCCATAGGCTGACTTCCTCTGAGCTGCGGCTTCCCCTCCACTGTTTCAGGAAGTAACCTCCCTTCCCCTCTGAAGCACCCCCCCCCCACTCCACGAGCCGCTGGCCCCTGGTGCAAGCCACCCACCAGGCTCTTTCTCAGCTTCTGCACCGTGGGGTACCTCAGGACCCTTGGGGTTCCTACTCCCCCCACCCCGGGGTTGGGCCATGGAGGCAGGTGAGAACACAGTTACCGATGGACTCTTATGGGCCTGTTTCTGTCTCTGGGCTCCATGGTGGAGGGTGTTGGTTGGCTGGGACTGTCTCCCACAGCCACTTTGTACCTAACTGGAGATATCTAAGGATCTTAAAGATGGGAGGGCACTGGTTTTTTGG
This sequence comes from Lepilemur ruficaudatus, assembly GCA_963574885.1. NCBI lineage: Eukaryota > Metazoa > Chordata > Mammalia > Primates > Lepilemuridae > Lepilemur > Lepilemur ruficaudatus. Next base: position 15,915 of record CAUYRT010085855.1, on the reverse strand, counting down.
CCAGGTTGGTGGAGTTAAGCTAGGGAAAAGGACACTTGAGTCTGGTGAAAAGACTCTGAAGCTTGGGTTTTGTGGGTTTTCCCACAAACCTGTGGGGTCCTCTTTAGAACCAAGAGCAGGCTCTTTAAGAATATTAGCTAGATCCTGAGGTTCTTATGAAGTCATAACTGGAGTAGGACGGTCAGAAACTCTTAAAAAGACTGCAAGATTGGTATGATGTCATGGCCAGAATGAATGATGTCATCGAAGGCCATCCGCAAAAGATTGCGATCTCTGTGATGTTATAACTCTATGTGTAGGGAGTGAGGAGCGTGGGGCCTTTAAAAGGGATACATGCACAATATGATGTCAGAGCCCAGGTTAGCTGTGTGTCATGGAGTAGAGTTTGGATTCTTTGGGGAGAGGTCTGGTATTACTAAGTGGGAGGGACCTGATCTCTTTAAGGAGCTGTGGTGGGCTGTGAGAGCCTGGTGATGTCACAGGTGGGAGAGTTCAGGATTGGCTGATCACTTATCCTGCCTTTCCTTAGAAGTACTAGGAAGAGGAGGGGAGCAGGGGGCGGGGGTTTCCCTGGTTGCCATGGCAACCCCAGCCTTCCTTGCTTGATCTCCCATTTGACCATTCCAGATGCAGTGAGTGAGGGGGGGGCCATGGCAGAGGAGCGGCCCCCCCGGCTGGTGGATTACTTCGTGGTAGCTGGGCTTCCAGGGAACGGAGCACCCATCCCTGAGGAAACGTGGATTCCTGAAGCCAGTGGGCCCCTGCGTCCTCCCCGGCCAGCTGAGCCCATCACAGATGTGGCCGTCATCGCTAGGGCCCTGGGCGAGGAGGTGCCCCAGGGCTATACATGCATCCAAGCTTCTGCTGGGGGCCACCCCTTGGAACTCAGTGCTGGGCTCCTGGGTGGAACTCAGCCTGTCATCTGCTACCGCAGGGGCCGTGACAAGCCCCCACTTGTTGAGCTGGGGTGGGTGTCCCTACCCATGCTGGTACCAGGGGAGGCTGGGTGGGACTTGGATGAGATAGGGAGAGGTAGGGGTATGGGACAAGGGAAGGACAATGGTAATGGGAGCAGGGTAGATTAGCAGCCAAGGAGGAGGAAGGAGGGAAGTATGTGTTTCACGTTCTCACAGATTTGGGTTCATGTGCTAGTGCTGGTGCTTGTGAGCTTGGACAGGTTATTGAGTCCCTCTGGGCCTGTTTCCTCATCTGTAACATGGGGATGATACCTCCCCATAGGGCGGTTGAGAAGAATAAATGAGATAAACATGTGACGGACTTGGCACAGAGTCCATCGCTGGTGGCTGGAATTATTCCTAGTGTTTATTAATGAGCATGAGAGCCATGGAAGGCATGTGGTGTTATTGACCAACAAGTAGAGCCAAGGGCTAAAGAGGGAGCCCAGAATTCTGGAGGGCGGAGTTCAGCAAGAAGAGGTAGGCTCTGATGTTGGAGTTTGATAAAGCTGAAGATGCAAGGCATGTTTAGGGGTTAGGTAGGCAGGTCTGGCAGGATTGGGGTCTTTCTCCTCTACCCTGACCTTCTGACATCTCTGCTCTCTGTGCCAAGGGTGTTGTATGAGGGGAAGGAGCATCCCAAGCCTGGCTTCCAAGTGCTTGACACGACACCCTACAGCCACTCAGCCAACCTGGCCCCTCCAGGCCCTGGGCACCCCCGCACCTACCTCACTTACCGGCGGGCAGCAGAGGGGGCAGGGCTGCACGCCCTGGGCATCACTGACCTCTGCCTGGTGCTGCCCAGCAAGGGTGAGGGCACTCCTCATACTTACTGCCGGTTGCCCCGCAACCTCAACCCTGGCATGGTGAGTAAGGCCAAGAGCTCAGACCTGAGCCATCTTGATATAAGGGTATGGACATTGGGCACAAAGGGCATTCTGGAACCAAGGCCTCCCACAGCAGGGTTGGGCCCAGATGGGTGACTCTGGCCTTGGGGGACTGTTATTAATGGGATCTATAAAGACAAAAGACTATTTAGGGGTGGCAGAGAGCAAATGAACATCAGAAACCTTTGTTAGCTGTGTATCTGTTTGTCTCTTGTCATTTCTGGGGCAGTGGGGCCCAGCAGTGTACCTGTGCTACAAGGTGGGCCTGGCCAAGGCCAACACGCTGGTGTATGAGGCAGGTGAGTGGCCCCTTTGTCCCTCCAATCTTTGACCCTCCATGCCCCTCTGCCCTGGTGCTTCCTGGCTGGCACCTTCAGTGTCCCCAGAATTTACTTCCCCTTTGCCACTTGGCCCTCCTCTGGGATCCCCTGGTTCCTTCCCCTGGAGTCTGATGGACCCTCCTCCTTTTGGGTACCCCCCACTCTGCTGGGGTGCAGAGCTGCTGGGCCGCTACCCGGAGGAGGACAATGAGGCATTCCCGCTGCCCGAGTCAGTGCCCGTCTTCTGCCTGCCCATGGGGGCCACCATTGAGTGCTGGCCTGCCCAGACCAAGTACCCTGTGCCCGTCTTCTCCACCTTCGTGCTCACGGGTGCAGCTGGTGATAAGGTGGGTATGTGGAGTGTGGTGAGCGGGCCGGGCTGTGCAGGGCCTGCCTGACTGCCCCTCTGCCCCCTGCCAGGTGTATGGTGCCGCCCTGCAATTCTACGAGGCGTTCCCGAGGGCCAGGCTGTCAGAGCGGCAAGCACGGGCACTGGGCCTGCTGAGTGCCGTGGAGCGGGGCCGGGCACTGGGGGGCCGAGCCGTGCGCAGCCGGCGCGCCATTGCTGTGCTGTCCCGCTGGCCTGCCTTCCCTGCCTTTCGCGCCTTCCTCACCTTCCTTTACCGCTACTCCGTCTCAGGCCCCCACCGCCTGCCCCTGGAAGCGTGAGCTCGGCATCCCTGTCACTGGGCAAGGGTTAGGAAGGGATGGGGAGGCCAGGAGAGCTGGGAGAGATTAGGATGGAGGTGGGGGGGCTGGGCACAGGGATAGAGGACAGAGCTCTAGTGTGTGGTTGCACAGTCTGTCCATTGCAAAAATGCCACTGGCTGAGGGGGCAAGTGGAGCCTAAAATCCAGTCTATACTTGCTAGCTAGGTCCTGGCTGTGCATGCCCAGAGGGGAATCTCTTTTCTGATTTGCATAAGTTCTGTGTACAATGGAGTTTCTGATGACTGATCCAGGTCTGGAAGCGGGCTTCAGGGAGGAATAGGTTCTTGAGGACAGGTGAAGGAGATGAGAGGACATGGCTGAGGTAGGACAGGGATAGACTGGGGAGTCTGTTTCACCTGTGTCCTTCTCTCCCCCAGGCATATCTCCCACTTCATTCACAACGTCCCCTTCCCTTCCCCACAGAGACCCCGCATCCTAGTGCAGGTGAGAGCTGAGCCAGGGCGGAGCTGGATGGAAGGAGGGGGTTCCAGGGGCTAGCCATCATCACCCTGACCTGTGGCTCTTCTGTCCTCCTAGATGTCTCCCTATGATAACCTGCTCCTCTGTCAACCTGTATCTTCACCCCTGCCCCTCAGGTATGTGCCCAGGTTGGGGGGAGGGGAGCTTTAATGATCAAGGACATGGTAGGTGGCAGGCAGGTGTGTGCAGCTGTTGATACCTATGCAGGCTGGGCCCTGGTGGTGTCTGTGCCTGGTGTCTGGAGAAGGGTCTCCTGGTGACTCTTTCCCCTCCTTGGCATTGCCCACAGTGGTGCCAGCTTCCTGCAGCTGCTGCAGAGCCTGGGCCCTGAGCTGGCCGTCACGCTACTGCTGGCTGTGCTCACGGAGCACAAGCTGCTGGTCCACTCACTGCGGCCAGACCTGCTCACCAGCGTCTGTGAGGCCCTCGTCTCGGTGAGTGCCACCCTGCCCGGCACACCTGCCCTAGAACTACTGTTCCTTCTGTTGCTACCCTCATCCCTGCCTGGACTCTTCCCTTACTTTTCCTTTCTTGGGGAAGGTCCTCAGCTCTTCTTTCTGAGCACAGCCTACAGGGATGCACAGCTTCCATCAGCTTCCTCTTCTTTGGAGCCTACCTCCAACAGCCTCTCTCAACAGGCACCACCTTCCCAAGGCCAATGCCCTCTCTCTCGTGTGCCCCCTACTGCCACCCCAAGCCCCTGCTCACTGGTTCTCACGCCCTGGTGCTTCAGATGATCTTCCCGCTGCACTGGCAGTGCCCCTACATTCCGCTGTGCCCACTGGTGCTGGCAGACGTGCTGAGCGCCCCTGTGCCCTTCATTGTGGGTATCCACTCCAGTTACTTCGATCTGCATGACCCGCCTGCTGACGTCATCTGTGTTGATCTTGATACCAACACGCTCTTCCAGTAAGAGGCTGGGTCTCACGTGGGGCTGCAGGGAGGTGGGCATGAAAGGGCTGGTGTGTGGAGTGCTTCGGACAAAAAATGGAGGAGGCTGGTGAGGAGCCCCATTGCCCTTTCTCCTCATGCTTATCTCGCAGGACTGAGGAAAAGAAGCTTCTCTCCCCTCGGACCCTGCCCCGCAGACCCTACAAGGTTCTGTTGGCCACACTGACAAACCTGTACCAGCAGCTGGACCAGAGTGAGAAGCCTGGGTGGGGTGGGCGCCTGGGAGCTGCCAGTTTGGGGAGGCCTGTGGGAAGGTAGACATTCCTCACGGAGGTGAGAGGAGTTAGGATTTCATGTGGTGGAAAGTGAGGGGGATTCAAATTCCAGCTGAAGCTAGACAAGGGGCAGTCTTCTTGAACACGGTGGGAAAGTCGAGCTTGTCATTTGGGGTCGCTAGAAGCCTTTAGCTGAAGGTAATATTTTAGTCACTACTGGTGCAAAGTCTGTCAGAGGCTGGAGGGGGTGGTGGTGAGAGCCTGTGTCTGGGAGCCACCTGACTCTCTTCCATGCTGGTCCCCAGCATATACTGGACCTGAGGAGGAGGCATCCCTGGAATTCCTGCTGACAGACTACGAGGCAGTGTGCGGCCGCCGGGCCCGGCTGGAGCGCGAAGTCCAGGGAGCCTTTCTCCGCTTCATGGCCTGTCTGCTCAAGGGCTACCGGGTCTTCCTGCGCCCACTCACCCAGGCCCCCTCTGAGGGGGCTCGTGATGTTGACAACCTTTTCTTCCTGCAGGGTAAAGAGGGCCTGTCTTTGCCTGGATGTGGTATCGTGGGAGGAGGTGGCCAGGGGCTGGCTCCATGAGGAAGGAGGGGGAACTGGGCGCCACTCAGTTCCTTCTTCCTTCGCTCAGCAAGTGTTTTTGTGGGCACCCGCTTTGACCCTTTCACTCTGGTGGTCTTGGGGGAGTAAGGGGAAGAGGATGAACCAGCCATAGCCCTACCCTCTGGGAGCCCTGGGCTTGGAGTGGACACAGTGGTCCCTGTGGAGAGAAGCCCCCGTGGGCAAAGCTGTGTTCAGGGACCCTGCCCTGAGAAAACTCCAATCTGAGGCAATGGGTACAGACACACAAAAGGGAGGGATTATGTGGGACCCCATGCTGGGGGAGCTGAGCTGATCAGCTTGGTATGTGGGGCAGTTGTATCAGAGGAGCCAAAGAGATGAAGGCTTTGCTGACCTTAGTCCTGAGTGGGCAGGGAGCCAGGAGGGGGTTCAGGAAGGGTGTGGCTGTGGGGGTGGGGAGCCCTGCTAACCTCCCTCCTATGTCCTACCCTCATCCCCCTCAGGCTTCCTCAAATCCCGGGAACGCTCCAGCCACAAACTGTACTCTCAGCTGCTGCACACACAAATGTTCTCGCAGTTCATTGAGGAATGCTCTTTTGGCTCTGCTCGGCATGCTGCCCTCGAATTCTTTGACTCTTGTGTTGACAAGGTATTGGGCATTGTCCCTTCTCCATGTGCCCACTGGCCTCTGCTCTCCTCCTGGTTGTCTCTGTTGCCCCAGGGCCATTGTTTATATCTTAGCCATGACTGGGATGGCATCCCTGGAGTTATGCAGTGCACAGCCTGTGCAGCCATACATGGCTGGCTTCGTATACTTACTGGTTTGCTACCCTCCCTTTTCTGACTCCATCCCCCCAGGCTGTGTCTTTAGGGCTCCTTCCTTATGGATGTGCTTTCCTGGGAGATGCCATCTTCCTGGACACCCTGGCCCTGCTCCATGCCCACTGTATTAACATTCACTTACAATCCTGCCGCAGGTCCACCCAGAGCAGGAGAAGCCTGAGCCGACACCCTTAGTGGAGCTGGAGGAGCTGTCAGGAAATGAGCTCACTGTCTTCATCACGCCTCCCGAGGAGCCTCCGGTACCAGAGGGTAGTGAATCCACTCCCCAGTACTGGTGAGAGTCTCTTGTCCCCTCACTTGTCCCAAGGCTCCAAAGGCTGGGCCAGTGCAGCTTGTGATGTTGCTTCTCCCTACCCGTCCAGCTACGATGGGTTCCCGGAGCTACGGGCTGAGCTGTTTGAGTCTCTTCAAGAGCAACCTGGGGCCCTGCCTGTGCCGGGCCCATCCCGTAGCGCCCCCAGCAGTCCTGCTCCTCGCCGTACAAAACAGGTAATCAGTGGGTGGATGCCATCAAGGGACCTGGCTCAGGCCAACGGCTGCTGCTTCAGTTTCCTCATCTGTAAAATGGGGATAATAATAATATTTACCCCATAAGGTTGTTAGGAAGTTTAAGTGTGCCTGGCACTTAAAAAGCACTGTATAAACATTAGCTATTGTTACCATTGTCATCACCATTGTCATATTGTCATCATCTTCATCTTCTTTTCTTTTTTTTTTTGAGACAGAGTCTCACTCTTTTGCCTGGGCTAGAGTACTGAGGCGTCAGTCTAGCTCACAACAACCTCAAACTCCTGGGCTCAAGCAATCCTCCTGCCTCAGCCTCCCGGGTAGCTGGGACTACAGGCACTAGCCACATGCCTGGCTAATTTTTTCTATTTTTAGTTGTTTGGCTGATTTCTTTCTATTTATAGTAGAGATGGGATCTCACACTTCTTGCTCAGGCTGGTCTCGAACTCCTGAGCTCAAGCAATCCTCCTGCCTTGGCCTCCCAGAGTGTTAGGATTACAGGCATGAGCCACTGTGCCTGGCCCATCTTCATCTTCTGAATGCTCTAGGAATCCAGGGGCTGGCACCTGCCCATGCTCAAGAGCCAGCCTCTGCCCGGGGCTCCAGGCAGGGCTGCAGCCTGTGGAGTACAGCATCCTTCCTGCCTCCTCAGAACGCAGACCTTCCTTAAGGAAGGTGCTGCTTTTCCCCACACCATTTTAAGACCTGCTGTGGCATTGTACTCACCCTGGTGTGTCCCCTTTCCCACCTAGGAGATGAAGATTGCACAGCGGATGGCACAAAAGTCAGCAGCTGTGCCTGAGCTGTGGGCCCGGTGCCTGCTGGGGCACTGCTATGGGCTGTGGTTCCTGTGTCTACCTGCCTATGTGCGGTCGGCGCCCTCCCGCGTGCAGGCACTGCACACGGCCTACCATGTGCTGCGCCAGATGGAGAGCTGCAAGGTGGTGCTCCCTGATGAGGTAGGCCGCCATGGACCTATGTGGCTATGCCCATCCGCAGTCCCAGTGAGGCTTGTGAGGCCATGGGGGCTGTGACAGAGAAACTTGATGGAGACCAGGGAAAGCAGATGAGGAGCCCCAGAGCTGGGCAGATGCACCATAAACATGCACTGAGTGAATGAGCATGTTCAGGGTATGGCAATAGAAACTGCAGGGTGACAGGGTCAGCAGGAAGACTGGATGGCTCCGAGGCAGCCCCAGGACCTGCCAGGGGCCAGGGAAGGCTGTGAGAATTGGGGAGGCTGGAAGAGGGTGCTTGCTGAGACTTGATGATTTTGGCTGGGAGTGAGTCTCCTGTCATCCTGTGCCTCTTCTGGCCCAGGTGTGTTACCGGGTGCTGATGCAGCTCTGCTCGCACTACGGGCAGCCTGTGCTGTCTGTGCGTGTCATGTTGGAGATGCGGCAGGCAGGCATTGTGCCCAACACCATCACTTACGGCTACTACAACAAGGTATCTGATTTGGGCTAAGGGGTGGGATGGCAGTCTGTGCCAGGGTGTGTATAGGGAGGATGCTGCTCCTTGACACCTGTTGCTCTCCTCAGTCCTCGGAGATTGGGCCTGTACAATTCAACTAGGTCCTGTAACCATTGTCATCCACTGTGCTCCTGTGGTGCCTTAGCACCTACAATTTTCTCATATTTGGCTGCTTTGATTCTCACTCACAACGGCCCTGTTTATAGCTAATAGTTTTAGCCAATATGCTAGGCACTATTCCAAATATATTATACATTTTAAATCATTTTATCTTCACAACAGCCCTATGAGGCAAAATGATTATTATCCCCATCTTATAGATGAAATGAAGTTACAGCGCATTAGTAACTGTTCAAGATCCCACAGTGAATAGTTAGGAAGTTAGAATATGAGCACAGACATATTCACGTCTCCTGAACTCAGGCTCTTAACCATGATCCTAAGCTGCCTCTTTTTTGGGGGCTGGGGGAGAGACAGGGTCTTGCTTTGTCACCCAAGCTGGAGTGCAGTGGCACGGTCATAGCTCACTGTAGCCTTGAACTCCTGGGTTCATGTGATCCTCCTATCTCAGCTTCTTAGTAGCTGGGACCACAGGCATGAGCCACCACACTCGGCTTGCCTCCTGTTTTTTTGATGATGAAACTAATAACCAAAACAATGAAATGATTTCTTCAAAGCCATATAATTTATAAGTAGAAGATTCTGGATACAAATTTTCTTCATTGCTTCTGGCTTCTCCTAAGGGCCTCTTGGAGGCAGCTGCTGGCAGCTGCCTATTTGGGCTCTTGTTCCTGACTGAGCCTTTGGCAGGACAGTCCTGGGCAGGATGTCTGGAGGGGAAGGTGGTCCCTGGGGCTCCAGGACAAGAAGTGGGCATCAGCTGGGGTCAGGGTGCAGAAGTAGGCCATCCTAATCAGCACTGTGCTTGTTAGGCTGTGCTGGAAAGCAAGTGGCCGTCTGGCACACCAGGTGGGCGCTTGCGCTGGGCTAAGCTCCGGAATGTCGTCCTGGGGGCTGCTCAGTTCCGCCAGCCCTTGAGAGAACGGCAACAGCAGCAGCAGCAGCAGCAGCAGCAGCAGCAGCAGGAGGAGGAGGAGGTATCAGCACATCGGGAGGCAGGCAGCTCCCAGACAGGTGGGTAGGACTGGTGAAACAGGCTTGAGGATGGACTAGCCAGGCTTAGCAGGGAGAGCTATGGAGAGCTGGCGCTGGCCTAGTGGTTGGCATTGGGTTTTTGGGGACTGACAAACTACATTTGGCTGGTAACACAAGGGATAAAGTTCTGCCTGGGGGGAACCCTGCAAACCCAGGTCCATCCAAGCTCTGTTTTGGAATAGGGGTCTGGGTTTCCATCTGGCTGCCCCCAAGCCCCTTCTCTATCTTTTACAGAGTCCTATCTGGAGCGCCCCTCTCCCAGCCGCCCCCTTCAGCGCCAGACAACTTGGGCTGGGCGAAGTCTGCGGGACCCAGCCTCACCCACTGGGCGCCTGGTGAAGAGTGGCAGCCTGGGCAGTGCCCGAGGGGCACAGCCCACTGTAGAGGCTGGTGTGGCCCACAGTGAGTGTCCTGGTCTGAGCCCCACCCCCAGGCAGCTTTCCTAACCACTTGCCAGTAAGAGCCAGGGTGGAGGCGTGGCCCTCTGTGGTAGCATGTACTGTAGCCTCTGAGGGTAGCTTGCCCAGAATGTTGTCACGGTGGGGGTTGTGGTGCCAGAGTTTGTGCAGCCAGGAATTGTGTTTATTTAGGAAAGGGGTAGCTGGGGAGGGGCTGGGCTACATCTTCCCTGATTCTTTTCTGTCCTGCAGTGATAGAGGCCTTGGGGGTCCTAGAACCCCGGGGATCACCTGTGCCCTGGCACGATGGAAGTCTCTCAGACCTAAGCCTGACCGGGGAGGAGCCAGCACCTGGAGGCAGCCCTGGAGGCTCAGGCTTGGCCTTGAGTGCCCAGTCCACTGAGGCCCTGGAAGGGCTAAGTGGGCGGGGGCCCAAGGCTGGTGGGCGTCAGGATGAGGCAGGCACCCCTCGAAGAGGGCTGGGTGCCCGCCTCCAACAACTGCTCACTCCTTCTCGCCGCTCCCTTGCCTCCCGCATTCCCCCACCTGAGCTGCCCCCTGACCTGCCACCCCCAACCCGCCGCAGCCCCATGGACAGCCTTCTTCGTCCCCGGGAGCGCCCTGGATCCACTGCCTCTGAGGTAGCCAGCTAGTGGAGGTCCAGATGCCTTAGCATCAGGAGGCCTGGGGAGGTGCTGCTAACCGGGAGAATGCTCGAAAAGGGGGCCCTGAGGGGTAGTTGAAACAAGCACCCTAGGTGGAGGAGCTTGCGGTTGGCTGACTATGCTTTCTTATGTAATGGCAGAGCTCAGCCTCTCTGGGCAGTGAGTGGGACCTCTCAGAATCTTCTCTCAGCAGCCTGAGCCTTCGCCGTTCCTCAGAGCGTCTCAGTGACACCCCTGGATCCTTCCAGTCACCTTCCCTGGAAGTAAGGATCACCCCTCCCAACACATGTGCTTGAACACACATATAGTACTCAGTCACTCTGTCAAAGGCAGGGGATGGGGAGGAGGTGGAAGGAGGCTGGGTTGGGAGGGAGGTGGGAAGGGCTGGGGAAGGAGCGTGGACTCCAGAGTGCCAGAGTTCAGACAGCCTACTTCCTGGGGTCTCCCTGCCTGCAGATTCTGCTGTCTAGCTGCTCCCTGTGCCGTGCCTGTGATTCGCTGGTGTATGATGAGGAAATCATGGCTGGCTGGGCACCTGACGACTCTAACCTCAACACAACCTGCCCCTTCTGCGCCTGCCCCTTTGTGCCCCTGCTCAGTGTCCAGACCCTTGATTTCCGGCCCAGGTGCCCAAAGCAGGGCAAGTGCTGTGGGTGGGACAGGGAGGTGGAGGTCCTAGAGCTGACCCCTCCTGCTATCCCCCTGCAGTGCCCCCAGCCCCGCCCCTGCTGGTGCCAGTGGCAGCAAAGATGCTCCTGTCCCTGGGGGTCCTGGTCCCGTGCTCAGTGACCGCAGGCTCTGCCTTGCTCTGGATGAGCCCCAGCTCTGCAATGGGCACATAGGGGTAAGGGCTGGGCCAAGGAGGCGTGAGGAATGGGAGTGTGTTGCCTTGTGTGGGGACCTGAGGGGTGCCAAGGAGAGATGGGGCATTGAGGCAAGGGGCATCCCAGAAGTTGTTGGACATGTGGCTCAGTGGGAGGCAAGGCTCTTGGATGGGGCCATGGTACCTGCCCTCTACTGCCCTTCCTCTTTGTGCTTGACAGGGTGCCTCCCGGCGGGTTGAAAGTGGGGCATGGGCATACCTGAGTCCCCTGGTGCTGCGCAAGGAGCTGGAGTCGCTGGTAGAGAATGAGGGCAGTGAGGTGCTGGCATTGCCCGAGCTGCCTGCTGCCCACCCCATCATCTTCTGGAACCTTCTGTGGTATTTCCAACGGCTGCGCCTGCCCAGTATTCTACCAGGCCTGGTGCTGGCCTCCTGTGATGGGCCCCCACTCCCCCAGGTCAGTGCCCTCATGTGGTCCCTGCTTCCTAAATGTCTCCCTCCACATCTCTCAGCTCTCTGTCCCCTTAGTGCTTTGTGTCCTTGGCACTGTAGAAAGAGCACAGGCTGTGGACTCTGTTATACATGGTTTGACTCCTGGCCCCTTCACTTTACAATTCTGATCCTCAATTTTGTCATCCGTTAAAATGGCATAAGCATCTACCTCACAGGGCTGATGTTTAGACAACTTGTGTAGTGCCTGGTATCTAGAAAATGATTAATATTTGTCTTTTCATTCCATCAATATTTATTGAGCATTTTTTAGGTCCTGGACAGTTTTTAGGAACTAAGGATGTAGCAGATTACAAAACACAGTCCTTGCTCTCAAGAGCGTGCATTCTTATGGGGGATGAGAGTTCCTTTCCCTCTTCTCTTTGGCTATATCCTGTAATGTCACTCTGTCTCTTTGGACATTGCCTGTCCATTTCTTATCCTCTGCCTCCCATTCCATGAGCCTAACTGTATCCCCTATCTTGGCTCCCCCAGGCCCCATCTCCTTGGCTAACCCCTGATCCAGCCTCTGTGCAGGTACGACTGCTGTGGGATGTATTGACCCCTGACCCCAATAGCTGCCCACCTCTCTATGTGCTCTGGAGGGTCCACAGTGAGTCTGGTATTTGGTCTAGGGTTGGGGGGGGGAGGGTCCCATGCCCAGAGGGCTCAGTGAGCCTGGCGACTTCCCTTCCTTTCCTCCAGGCCAGATCCCTCAGCGGGTGGTATGGCCAGGCCCAGTACCTGCATCCCTTAGTTTGGCTTTGTTGGAGTCAGTGCTGCGCCACGTTGGACTCAATGAAGTGCACAAGGCTGTGGGGCTCCTGCTAGAAACTCTAGGGCCCCCTCCCACTGGCCTGCACCTACAGAGGTATGATGCTCCCATCTGGGTGGTCCCTGGCCTGTCCAGGGCTCTGCATTCCTTTTCTCTCACTCATACCCTTCTGCCTCCACTACAGGGGCATCTACCGTGAGATCTTATTCCTGACAATGGCTGCTCTGGGCAAGGACCACATGGACATAGGTGAGGGAGCAGGCAGGGTGCTGAGGAATTTAGGGACCTAGGGCCAGGTGTGGGAGGCAGGGTTCCTAATGCATTGACTTCCACCCTCTTTCCTAGTGTCCTTCGATAAGAAGTACAAGGTTGCCTTTAACAAGCTGGCCAGCAGCATGGGCAAGGAGGAGCTGAGGCAGCGGCGGGCACAGATGCCCACTCCCAAGGCCATTGACTGCCGAAAATGTTTTGGAGCACCTCCGGAATGCTAGAGAACCTCAAGCTTCCCTCTCCAGCCTGGGGTGGGGAGGTGAGGGAGAAGGATTCTAGAGATAAACTGCTTTCCTATTCCCTTCAAAGAAGAGTTGAGAACAGGCTGGGAAGCCTGTCCAGCCAAAGGCTCCAAGCAGGGGCAGCAGGAAGAGGGACCCACTATTATCAAAAGTCACGATTCCCCTATCTCCACCCTGCCCAATTTGCTCATGCTGATGTTAGGGGAGGACTGGGGGAGTTGGTACAGCTCTGTTCCTCCCTTGTCCTATACCAGGAGCTCCCCTCCAGGGTACTCACAGATCTACACTGCCCTGGTCATTTTAGAAGTTTTTGTTTTAAAAAACAACTGGAAAGATACAGAGCTACTGAGCCTTTGCCCTCAATGGGAAGGAGGGATGTTATTCCTCACCAATGATGGTCCCTCTTCCTGGCATTGCTGAAGGAGCCCCAGGCTCTCCATGCCTTTCTACCTTAGTGTTTATAGTTTAAGTTATTTATTCTGGAGCCACAGCCCCCTTGCTTAGGATGTTCTTATGGAGAGTAAGGAAGAAAAGGGAAATGGGGCACCATGGTCCAGTGATTTGTAGCTCCTTGAAAGTCAGGCAGTGGGAGCTAGAGGAGTCCCAAGCTCCTCTTAGGAAGAACTGGTGCCCCCTCCAGTCCTAATCCTTGTCCACCTCACCTTGGGGAATGCCTCACCCACCCAGGCCCTGACCTGTGCAATAAGGATTGTTCCCTGCGAATTTTTGTTGGATGTAAATATAGTAAAAGCTGCTTCTGTCTTTTTCCTTCTGCCTCCTATTCCCTGGGTCTGGGATAATGGTGGAGGATACCTCTTATTTTCTCCTGACTGCACATAATCCTTTCCACCTTTCCATCCTTTGCAGGCTTCAGGCACACCCTGCTTTCCCTGACCATGTCTGGTACTGGCCACTTGAGGCGCAGGGAGTTCTTGGAGCAGGAGAGGAGTGAATCTGGTGCTGGCTATGGTGGTGCCAGTCTGTGTGGCACTTCCGGCCCTCCCATACAATCACCCCCTTGTCCCTCATCTGTACCCCACACAAAGACTCCATTCTTTGGGGGCCCTGAGCTCATCTCTGCCTTATTTCCTCTCCTCCATTTCCCCTCCCCCCAAACTTCTCCAGTACCTACACAGGGATGATAACCCTTTCCCCAGCAGTTGGTGTTGACAGCCCTCATGAATCCTGGGGGCACTGGCCATCATCCTAGGCCCCGTTGCTCAAGCTGCAGGCAGTACTTATCCAACCAGGGTCTCAGCCTGGGGACAGCACCAGGAAGATAGGGGTAAAAATTAAGGGGCTCACTGCATCTGGACATCAGGAAGACAGGCATCATTTTTCTAATCCCTTTGGCCCACTCTGAGTTCTGTATAATGAAATAAACACAGGAAACAACTCCTAACCGAGCTGCAAAACCAATTACCAAAGAGAATTAGCCAACAAAACAGAAATGCCTTGGGGAAGAAGGGCAGGAGCATCAATGGAGGAAATAACTGATACGAGCCTGTAGTGCAAATTTCTCAGGGGTGGAGATCAGTGGATGAAGAGAGAGGTACTACTTCTACATGCTGGGACCTTCAAGCAAGAGGACCCTTCCCCATCCTGTCTTGAGCATGTTAGGATGCTTTTTCGTGTCCTAAAGAAGCCGCACAGGAGAGAACCAAGGGGTTTAGGAAACGCCATCTGTCTTGCTAGGACATGCTCTCTTTAGAGGGAAACTGTCATGTCACTCTAGTTTCTTTTTTTTTGAGATGGAGTCTTGCTCTGTCACTTGGGCTAGAGTGCCATGGCGTCAGCCTAGCTCACAGCAGCCTCAAACTCCTGGGCTCGGGCGATCCTCCTGCCTCAGCCTCCTGAGTAGCTGGGATTATTGGCGCATACCACCATACCCAGCTAATTTTTCTAGTTTTAGTAGAGACAGGGTCTTGTTCTTGCTCAGGCTGGTCTGGAATTCCTGACCTCAAGTGATCCTCCTGCCTCGGCCTCCCAGAGTGCTAGGATTACAGGCGTGAGCCACCCCAACCCATCTCACCCTAGTTTCTTTCTCTTCTTTTTTTTTGAGACACAGTCTCACTCTGTTGCCCGGGCTAGAGTACTGTGGTGTCAGCCTAGCTCACAGCAACCTCAAACTCCTGGGCTCAAGCGATCCTTCAGCTTCAGCCTCCCGAGTAGCTGGGACTACAGGCATGTGCCACCATGCCCGGCTAATTTTTATATATATATATGCTTTGAGTTCTCCAGCTAATTTGTTTCTATTTTTTCAGTAGAGACGGGGTCTTGCTCTTGCTCAGGCTGGTCTCGAACTTCTGAGCTCAAATGATCCTCCCGCCTTGGCCTCTCACAGTGCTAGGATTACAGGCGTAAGCCACCATGCCCGGCCTTCACCCTAGTTTCTGATAAGACCCTAGTCCCAAAAATTAACCTCTCCCTGTTTCATCCCCAAAGATCTTTTGTAAGGAAAGACCTGCCCTTTTAAAATCTTGAGTTTCTGGCCGGGCGGGGTGGCCACGCCTGTAATCCTAGCACTCTGGGAGGCCGAAGTGGGAGGATTGCTCAAGGTCAGGAGTTCAAAAACCAGCCTGAGCAAGAGCGAGACCCCATCTCTACTAAAAATAGAAATAAATTAATTGGCCAACTAAAAACATATAGGAAAAATTAGCCAGCATGGTGGCACATGCCTATAGTCCCAGCTACTTGGGAGTGTGAGGCAGAAGGACTGCTTGAGCCCAGGAGTTTGAGGTTGCTGTGAGCTAGGCTGATGCCACGGCACTCTAGCCCAGGCAACACAGTGAGACTCTGTCTCAAAAAAAATAATAATAATAAAATAAAATCTTGAGTTTCTGTTGAGGGTAGTGTGCTCAGTATTACACTGAACTAGAGAGAATTTTAGGGCTCAATCCCTACCCTGATAGAGCATAAAATCTTACTGGTCTGGAGTGCCTGTTGGTTTACAGACAGTAATGATAACCAACTCTTTCCCATCTTATTCTTCTCATTTTTAGGCTTACTTGTAGAGCTGCAGTCAGATGTGAGAACTACAGAATTCTTTTTTTTTTTTTTTTGAGACAGAGTCTCACTCTGTTGCCCAGGCTAGAGTGCTGTGGCGTCAGCCTAGCTCACAGCAACCTCAAACTCCTGGGCTCAAGCAATCCTTCTGCCTCAGCCTCCCAAGTAGCTGGGACTACAGG
>CAUYRT010085854.1:0-16509 GCA_963574885.1 Lepilemur ruficaudatus | reverse complement strand
CCTCAGGGATTTACCAGCTGTTCCGCCCCCCAGACTCCAGACATTTCAAACCACTGCCAGTTCCCTGAATGCACACTGCTTTCTCATGGGTCCATACATGCTATTCCCACTGCCCAAAACACCCTGTCCTTTTCTGCCTAGGGTCACCTCTTACAGGAAGCCTCCCCTGACATGATTCAGTAAGTTATCTTTTACTGGAGTCCCTGTGCAGGCCTCTGTTATAATACTTTGCACAGTCCTGCATTTGTGGATTTAGTCTCCCCCACAGGATGAGAAACTTCTTTGCACAAAGACCTTACTCTATCCCTCATCTTTCTCCAATGCCCGGCACGGCCACTGGTCCATAAACTCTCGATATTAAGGGATCTGCTGAGGAGCTAAGTAACTACACTGCCGAATCCTAGGACCCTGTGAGGTGGACAAGAGGCAGAAACTGTTACCAGAACTGACAGATGCAAAAATGGGGCGGTGGAAGCCACAGCACATAACCACAAAGCTATACCCACAAATCCACACCCAACTGTCCCCTGCACCCCTCTCCTTCAGGTGGTCTCCGACAATTGAGCACACAAGGCATGGCCTCTGCCCCAAAAGGCTCACGGTCACTAGCAAGTGTGTGCATCAGTTTTATGCTTAACTTTTCAAGGCCAGCACTCAGGAGCCCACCTCTGCTCTGTCCTGGATACCTGCCTTGCATGCTGTCTCTTGGGTCGAGCTTCTGGCCTTTCCCTTGGATGTGCTTAAGAGAGATCTCTTCCTTTTTACTCTGGGGTTTAGTTTTGCATCTGCCTGTTGTTTTAAATCCCTTCACATCCCCCCTGGCCAGTGAAAACAGCTCTCAAAAATAACCACACCAAGGCCTCGTAGTTCAGGGTTACCATGCCAGCCTGATACTCCAAGGATACAGAATTCCAATCACGGTATAACCCACCACAGATTCTTCCTGGGAACAGACTGGACACCACCCAGTCCTTTCCCAACTCTGTAACCATTGTGACCAACCAGGAGAAGTCAACTTGAGATAGTCATTGAGCCATTTCACGTCTCTGCACCGTCATGAGGGTTGAGATTCCAAGGATCATGTTTCAAATGGGGTCTTAAATTTCTATTATCAAGCCTCCTTGGATATCGGGTAGGGTTTGGTGTCAGATAGACCTAGGTTTAAATATAGGCTCTTTCACTTTCTAACTATATGTCTCTGTGTTTCATCACTCGTAAGATTGGGAAAAACTCCAACACATTGTCACACAAATGAGACTATGCAAGAAAAACGCCTGGCTGTAACACAAGTGCAATATATGCTAGATTTTTTTCCTTCTCCTAAAACGCTTTTTTAAGCCTGAACAGAGCTAGGATTGCATTGTAACAGGATTGTGCTTTGGGCCCCTGGACTATGAAACTGATTTTCCAAGGACGTAAGGGAGATCAGCTCTCCATCATGATCTGCCCAGTTTCTCTGGGGTAGGGTCCACCCTGAATCACACTAATTCCTGGCTTCCTGCTCCCACAGAGCCTGCCTTCAAGCTCCAGGGATGCATTAAATCAGCAACCTGGAAAACCTGCATCCCCAGGGAACATCCACCCAGTTCAGCTCTTCCCCTCAACTCTAAGAGGCCTGGGGGCACGTGAGAGCAGCAATTGGAATGAAGAGTTATGTAAACAAGAGTGCTGAGTCAGCATAAAGCTGCAATCCTCTCTGGACCACACTTCATCAGCTGAAGACTGATACATATACAGTGCTTTGATTTACAGGTCTTCATGAGAAGTACAGCCTGCCGATCCCGCATCCCAGTTGAGCCCCTCGTGTTTCCTGCTGAGGTGGCAGGCAAGTAATTAAAGCCATCTGCCTAAACAGCATAAGCTGCTTCACAGAACTTCATCGGCTTCCTTAGGTGCTTAAGGGTTTAACCCACAGACAGGGTACCCCTGGATGGGATCTGAGCAGAATGTTCTGGGATGAGTTGGGGTTAACAAACTAAAGCCGTCTCCCCTATACTGAGAGATGAACGATGATGGACACACTCTAGTAAATGAAGTGCCACTGCCTTCAGCACGACTGTAAAGGACACCTTTTTGGCGATTTTTATTTCAGTATTTACTAAACCCTCTGAGCACTGATACCAGGAGGGAGCTTGCAGAGCACACTCCATCATCCCAACCACACAGAACACTCAACCCATAACTCTCGACATCACAAGCTTCCCCGTGTAAGAACCACAACGTGAGAGCAGGTGGATTGATTCACAGAACCAGACAGGCCCAAATGACCTAAGAAATTTAAGGTATTTTATTATGATTAACATTTTGACTTGAAAACTTCAGGAAAGCTAAAGTAACCGACTTCCCAAGTTCTGATACTGTCATTCTTAAAACCTACTGAGTGAGCCAAAAAAATACTGTTGTATATCATTAATAGTTGGTGTTAAGAAATAGCATGCACTCTGCAAAATGAAACAGAAATCCAATGATGTCACACTGAAAAGTAACTCATGTCCTCTGTTCATACACTGGCAAATTCTACATTCCACCCTTAAGCAAGCAGCAACTAGAATTTATTTTCCTTATTAAAAAAACGTGGGAAATCAAACTAAAGTTACTGCTGGTAGTATATTCATGCAGATTTGAGGTAGCTGTCTCACTGTTATGGCTATATAAAGCAGGGAATTTGGTCTTTCACAAGAATATCAATGTCCCATGGCACAATTTGTCACCCAAGTTAAATTCCAGCTTACCTGACAAGATAATGTGGCACATCTGTACTGCACATTCTAACTAGTAAGAGTTATGGTCATGTTCACCATCTCAAAGATTAAAAATAACGATGTCTTCTCTAATGCATAAGACTATAGTGCTCCAAGTGTTAACTTCAAAACAGTGATCTCCAAGCTAGAAGGCATCTTGTGTGCAATGAGACCTCATCCTAACAGTGACACAGGACTTATAAAGACACTCCTAGTAGATGGAATATATTCTGGCAATTTATAAGCACAAGCAGCATCAGACACGAGGGAGAGATTTTATTTTCCTTATGAAAGTAAAACCAGGTCAGCCTGTGAGAGTGGAGAGTAAATAAAACCTGTGTCCAAGACTGCAGCATCTCCCTCCTCACCTCCGGAGTGGAGCATATCCCTGTCACCTGTAACATCCCATGTTCTGGATGCACCTGATCAGCTGGCATAGCAAGAGGCCAGTGATGCTGAGGACGCCGATCCCCACGTGGACAGTTGCACTCCCAGGCTCTGAGTTCACAGGACCTCCCCTGCCTCGGCCAGGGCTCCAGGTGACCTCACACAAAGCTTTCCTTATTTATGAGACAACACCCGCCCCAAGCTTGTGGACTTATGTGCATGTGTATGTCTGTCTGTAGATAGTATGTGCCCAGAAAATAGTGGTGCCTACCTCAGAGAAGAAAAGGGATTAGAGAAAGGAAGGGTAAAAGGATAGGGACTTTTACTCCTTATCCTAGAGATTTCCTATATTGTTTGAATTTTTACAAGATCATCATCAATTGGGTGAATTTTTTTTAAAGCTTACCCAAAAAAATCTGACTATCCATGATCTCACAATACTGAGGTCAAGAGTCTCCTCTAATATTAACAGCTCTAAAACAGTTAATGCCCCACCATCCCTTCCTTGATTGGTAAAAGTTCCTCTAAGCCCACCTGCATACCGGGGAGGGGCAGATCCAGTTTGAGTGGTCATGTCAAGATGGAGCTCAAAGAGCTTTAGCAGAGTCCTCAATCTTAACACCTTGTTCCTATTCCACAGAAACACATCCGAGTCCACATGTGTTACCTATTATCTAGAAACACCATGAGGACATTTAGTACAATATGTTTAACAAGCAAAAATGCAGATTAATAATCCACTAGCACGTCTAATTGAGACAGGCAGACCCTGCGGTGGCAGGGCCTGGAATTAATCATAGGCAAGCCTTTCCCAGCAGCAAGGGCTACGTAAGGCCCTGGAACCGTCAGGGGAGGGTGGGCAAGCTCTGGTCTCTGAAAAATCCTTTACATCAGGCCAATTCTCAAGGCCTGTCCAAGGCAGTTCCATGAGTCCTGCCTGACACTGGCTGTTCCGTTACAGACTCATGTTTACAAGGTCAGCACTCAGAAGCCTGTTTGCCTTCTAGATGCTTCACTTATAATACAGTAAGGTAGCACAACGCACTGAGAAGGTCTGCTTCAGAGCAGACAAACCCTGAATCCCAATTTCAACTCTTCTACTGGTTTTAACCCACCGACAAATCTGAAAAGAAAAAAACTCATTTTTCAAATTTATATGGATTTAGGTATATAAAGGTTCCAGCACAAGAAGAATTCCCATAAATGGTAGCTACAATCATTCCAGGTAGGAAGCAGTCCTGTGGCACCAAGAAGTAAGCTTCGTGTCATACAGATACGGTCAACTAAGAGTACTCTTCTCCATCATATGATGCTTTTAAGTAAAATATAGCTCTTCATTAGAATTATATTAATATAACCTTGACGAGTACTCTTTTCTTTGGAGGTACAACCCATATTAGGGTAAGATTGAAGAGAACTACAAATGATTATTCAACCAGGTACATATCTCGGTAATCCTTAAAAGATTTCATCTTCAGCATTTTGAGTAAATCTTCCTAAGGTTTTTTTTTTTTTATACCCATCATTGTTTCTAACCACCTTGCAGTTTATCTTCATGCTAATGGAAGACATCTGACTGCTCCCAAATTAATCAGAAGAGTTATTAAATTGCTCTGCCCGACACTCCCAATAAGCACAATGAGTTGTTTTCATGCTATTTCCTCTACCAGAGCAGATACAAAAAGGAAGAGGAAAAAGCTAAGTGTGTTCACATAAGATTAGGCAATTGTCTTTTTTACCAACCAGAAAAGGAATTCTCTCTCTAACCAGTTTGTGAGAACTAGGAATTTCTGAGCACTATGAAGAATCTCAGTAACTAACCGCTACAAACAAAGATCCAAAAATGATTTATGTAAGTTTGTGCTGTCAAAGATGCATTCAACCTAAGTTTGTGTTTTTTCAGAATTATCTTCAAGTCCCTTAACACTAACAGGTCAAGAGGATGAACCAGAAGACCTCAACTCCTTCCTGTTCCAGGATCCTGGGGAGAACAACAGCACCTGCTGTGGTCACGCACAATGAGGTTGCAGAGAGGTCCCAGGCCTTTTCTGGGACCACAGCCTACTATATCTTTCAGAGCACTCTGATTTAAAGTAAAATCTCAATTACCCACAACCCAACTAACCAGAGCCAGGCCACTGGACTTCTAGAAGAAAAATTAAACAAAAAAATTCATATTCAAAAATCAACTTCTAAAAGAAACCTAGTATCTGCACACTCAACACGATCTCCTATACTGTTTCCATCTGCAGAACAAATACAGTAAAATTTGCTGTTTGAAGATGCTAAGACCCACATCCAAAGAAAGTTATTTTCATTAGCTCTATTTCCCTAGGTATTGAAAGTGTAAAAGTGGCCCAGTACATTCTAGGGAACAGTCTTAACACTGTATCTTATAAATAGCATTTCTACTTCGATGACAAAGCCGCCAAAAGCTAGGAGTCAACCTTGACACCCTTCCCCGATCCTGGCCATGACAACAAGTTCCAGCACTTTGACCTTCAACGTACATCTGAAATCCATTCAATTGTATCTGATACCACAGTCACCAACTAAGTGCAAGCCAGTGTCATCTCTTACCTGAGCCACATTGATCCCTGTAACTGCTCTTTCCAATTCAACTCCCACCCTCCTCCAAACCATCCTTCACAGCATAGCCAGGATGATTAATTAAATCTATGCTGAATTGTTTCCCTTCCTCCTTTAACAAAAAGAAAAAAAGGAAAAGAAAAAAAAAAAACCAATGGACTTCCTGTGAATGTAGGATAAAATCCAAAATTCTTACCTTGCCAGAGTTCTGCGTGATCTGACCCGGCCTTTCTCCCTCTCTCCTCATCTCAAGCCCTCACCTATAATTTATAACCATTCTGCCCCTCTGGCCTGTCTTCCAATTCCTCCAGCTTGTCAAGTACTTGCCTGCCTTGGGGGCCTTAGCACTGGTTTTCTCTGCTGGAGCCACATTTCTCTTGCCCCCAACTCCAGCCCTTTTCCCTCATTAGCAGCTGCCTCTCATCTTTTGCTGTCTGCGAGATCACCCTATTCTCAAACCTAAAGTAAGTGGCCCCATTAGTCTCATGCCATCCTGTTCCTTCTCACCACAGTGCCCAGCGAACTCATCATCTTGCATTTACTTACGTGGTGACTCAGTTTGTCTCCCCTGCTAGATCACAAGATGTATGAGGACAGAAATCATGTCTTTTGTTTACAAAAGCCCACCCAGTGCCTGGAATCAAGTAAGCACTTGAATAATGGTGAAACTCAAGAACTAAGAATTAAGAAAACCAAAACAAGTTCCAGTATTTGTTCAATCAGAACTCACTGGAACTCTACAGTAAAATTCTGGAGGTTTTACTGTGTATAACAAAAGGAGTACCTACAACTCAATGCTGGTATTTTCACAGGTGGAAGCAGAGGACAGCAGGAACATATCTAAGGTAGAATGGGTACAAGGAGTCATTTCCCCATAGAACAAAACTGATAATAGAGACCAAGATTCAGGAAGTAATGAGTTCAGAGTCATCAATAAGCAAGTTGTATTAGTTTTATACAATAAGGCCTTCTTGGGGCCATGTATCTAATGCAGAAATAGTGCCTGGCTTATTATAGACATTCATATCTATGGTACAAGAACTGGGGGCAGGAGGGAGGGGAATCTCTGGATCTCCCAATTAGCTCATACATGGATATTGCCAAGGACCTCAGAACCCCTAACCAACTCTGCCTTCTCATATACCTAACACCTCAATTTGGCAAGTGAACCTCCATTCCCTATGTTTATGCAGATATTTAGACTTCATCTACCTCTCTACCTTCTTGGCAGAACCATTCCTGACCATTAAAACCCATGATTGCAGCTTTCTTTGCATGAATTCCTGGTTCTTACTATCTGCACTGTTCACGTGCATATTTACAATCTCAGCACGGACAACCTTTGTAAACAGACAACCACAGAATCCTATAATATGGAATGTACCCAGGAAGATCCATCAAGATCCTCTGGCCCCAAATCTTCATTTGCAAGTGAAAAATCCAAGGCTCAAGGAGGTGATGAGATTTTTCCAAAGTCAGAGTCCATTGTTGAGGGCACTGAAATGAGAACGCTAGTTCCCTGGCTCCCAATCCAGAACATGGCTGGTTACTGCCTGCCTAAGGAGCCCATGCTCTGAGGCAGGAGCTACAGTTATCAACTTCCCGGCACATGTAGAAACTTGCTGAGTATCTGATGACTGGGTACAAATGACAACGTGCATGGATAACCACGAAGTTCCCCACATTAAACATAAACCTACTCTTGTACTACGGCCATACCATGTTTGCTGTTATCATCATTAGTAGACATTTCCAAATGAGAGCTGGCTGCACAAAGCACTGTAAATCCTATAGCTCCTTTCATGCGTGAAGACTAACAACTGTGAGAGACAAAGGGAGACAAAGGTTGGAACTCATTACCTTGGGTAGACTCCCCAGAGGAGTCAGACAGGTTTGTCCAGAGCTGTCAATCAGTTCTGAAAATCAACAGATCCCAGTTAAGATGCACCATCAGCCTCAAAGTCAGATTAATCGAACCCATGACTAACCCCAAGCAGATCTCCTCTGACTCCCAAGAAATTGTGCACTTTCAAGGAGCTTTCACAAGTTTATTGTCTTCTTTGACCTTCACAACCATGTCCCACAGGCTGGGCCCAAATTTACAACTCACAAAACTCAAGCTAAGAGAAGCGACATTCAAAGTCACCCCAATGGAGAGCAGCAGAAGGCTCAAGGCTTCTGGTGGCTCCGGATGCTCTCACAGTCCCCCAAAGGCCACCTCAATTCTCACACTCACAGCGGCCTCCTCCTCTGCCATACCATGTCACATCCCAGCCCCTCCCCCATCCTCATACAGACTTGTCTCCCTACTGTCCCAACCGGAATTCTCCACACCAAGAGAGTCCCTTTGCCATCCCCACCTCCAGGCCTTAGCGTTGCTCCACACCTCCTGAACCAACTTTCCTTCTGCCACTGCCTGTTTTTCAAGGCCTTCCACATCCCACTGTCCAGACTAATCACAGTGGCACAGCCTCCCGCACCCTCCACCACTGATGTCACACTGCACATCCAGCCTGGCATTGCTTCAGCTGCTGCCCTATTCAACACTGAGCTTCAGACAACAGGAACCCTCGGGCTCAGCCCTCATCCACCCCTGCAGAACCAGCACAGGTACACGAACACACCACAAAGGAATGTCACAAAGCCAACAGTACATATGCAGCCATGACGACATGGCCAGGAGTGAGAATGGCTTCCCTCACATTTGTGGGACCGTTTGCTAACAGGCACAACACGCCGAGGTCAGCGCCTCTTAGTTAAGGATGGAGCATCAGGCAAGAATAGCCAATGCAAGCATAAAAGCAGGGGCAACAGTGGGGTCTCAGAGGGGTGTGTCTACCTCCCTAACTTAGGATCTACCCAGGCTAACTGCTCCCTTGACAATTTATGTTTAACAGCCATCTACAGAGTGCAAGCCTGTGTAGCAGGCTCTTTAAGAGTTCAGAGGCCACGGCCGGAGGATCTCAATATTGAAAGGGGCCTTATGGATAGATCTTAGGTACAACCCTGTCCTCTATAAGATGGAGAACAGAGGCTCACTGACTTGTGGATTCTATCGACCAGTTAATATTTACTTTATTTCAGAGACTATCACCAACAGTCTCCAAAACTAGACATTTTAATCCCCTCCAAAGGAAAGACGACTTTGGAAAAGGACAGTCTTTCAGCTGACTACCTTCGGTGGATGAGCCATGGAGCAGGTGCGCTCCTTGTGAACGGTCAGCCAGCTATCAAGTCAACACCTCCAGCAGTAGGGGGCCTTGCGGGAGTGGGGGAGCAGCCCATGGGGGGTCCACTCTGGGTCGCCTGAAAGTTATGTCCTCAGATCGAGCTGGTATCTCTCTTCCTAAAACTTTCACTCACCAATCCTATTTTGTGACCTCTTTGAGCATAAATTCTTCAGGCCTTGGCACAAAGCAAATCCTCAGTGAACATTAACTCTCCCCCATCCCTCCCTGCCCCACTCGGTTCCATATTAAGCTCAAAACTATCTGGAAACAGGGTTCACTCTCCAATGCCCACCCCCAACCACCAACTCCAACCCATCCTGAACTCATTCTCCCCTCCAGGAAAAGCCCCTGAAACAGCGCAGCCATTTCTCCCACGTTACGTTTCCTGACTCCTGCACACCATCCTGGCCTCTCAAGACAATCTTCAGTTTGTGTCCCTTCTGGAGTGCGGAACTCACTGTTGGCGGGCTGAGTACGAAGCTCTGGAAGGCATGGTTGCCCCTTGTGGAGATCACAACCTAAGACATTCACTCACATTACCAATGAGGACACTCCCTCCCAGGGTAAGAGTGGCATGTACCCAAACACTAACCTGTAGGACTAGACCAGACTCTGAAGGATGTAGAGGGACATCAGGCAAGGGATGTTAATAAGGACTGGCGTTTCCAGGGGCACAAGAGTAACTGCTCTGACCATATTCTATCTCCCCCGGGGGAAAAAAAATCAGATTACAGAAAGAACATGCAGCCGTGACCCTGCCAGCTCTAGCCCCAGCTGCCTCTGTTTCCCTCAGCCCTTGAAGTAGGTGTCACATCTGTGACCCCCAGAAGTCATGCTTAGGGACAATCAAGTTCTAGATAGAGTCCCCACTACAGAGCCACCAGGAGGCAAAGGTAAGTGTTCTAGGCTCCCAAACACCGCAAAACACAGCTCTCAGAGCAGGACCCCACTTCTCCACCACCCCGAGACAGGGACTGTGACAAACCAAAGGCAGAGGGAGAAAAACTCTAGAGGAAAAACAGCATGAGTTTTTATTTTAGAATTCAAACATGCCCCATTCAGGAAGCCAGGGGGGCTGAGGAACCCAGCGAAGGGCAGGGCCACCAGCCAACGGCCATTCTTTCAGAAGCATTTCCCAGTAGAGGGCAGAGAAGAGGTCCTTCCTGCAAGAAGGCGTTACTGCATTCTCAAATTCCCCTATACTTCAATCTCACAGATAAACAGCCATTTCTAAACCCGTTCTGCTCAGCCGCAACTCTTTCCTTGGATCGGGTTCTAAAATGTATTTCTGCATGTTAACATTCCCCAACAGTAGTGTGAGAAAAATAACCTTCAGAACACTGAACCATCCCTTCTTCCCCTCCCAAGCAAATTCATGCCAAACGCTAGCCTATGTTCAAAACATCACTACCACTAATAGGAATCTCTGAGCCCAGCACTTTTTTCTTCTTCTTCTTAAGACACAAGATCTGACTCTGTTTCCCAGGCTGAAATGCAGTGGCACAATCATAGCTCACTGCAGCCTTGAACGTTGAACTCCTGGCCTCGAGTGAGCCTCCTGCCTCAGGCTCCCAAGTAGCTAGGACCACAGGTCCACACCTGGATAATTTTTTATTTTTTGGCAGAAATGGGGTCTCACTATGTTGTTGTCCAGGCTGGTCTCAAACTCCTAGCCTCAAGGGATCCTTCCACCTCAGCCTCTCCAAAGTGCTGAGATTACAGATGTGAGCCACTGTGCCCAACCTCTGTGCCCAGCTTTTGACACCAGAAGTTAAGGGAAGCAGAAGAATGTCTGGTATGTCAGTCAATGATTTGGAGGGACTGTGCTGATCTACCAATTAGATCAGCCTCTCTATCAACACTTTGCTTTAAAGAGCATATTTCCTATACAATTGCCAACAATGCCCAGACGCAGCCTTGCACAGCCGATGAGAAGAGAAACATCAGAATGTGGATCATCAGGACATCTTTGGAATATTCTAAAGGCCAACTTGGGACCCCTGAGCCCTCAACCACATTAAGCCCTAAAGCACACTCCTTCACATGGTCCTGGCACTGAAGGACATCAGATCTGATTATCTACCATTTACAGAGAGTGCCCCCCGACTCCTAAGTGCTGCACTGTGCCGGCCTTTGAGGCGGCACTGCCTGCAACCCAGAAGTCAGCACTGCCCTCCAAAATCAGAAGTCAAATCTTTCAGCTGCACAGCACCTGTAGCTGATGCTACCCCACCCCGTCCATTCTAGCTCCGGCAGGGCAACACCCACTTCCCACATTCCCAGGTACCAAGAGCAACACCCATTGGTGAAGCAGAATGCCTTTGGCAGAGACCTCCTTTTACAAACTGGTTAGTTAAGGCAACCACATTTTACATGTCAATGATTTTCTGTTTGGTGTTCATGCGACTGTAGCTAATAACAAAAATGACTTCATGGAGCAGTACAATCAGATCTTCTGAAGTGAATTGCTACTGAGGTTGTCAGCTTTCCAAGACACAAGATGACTCATAACACTTCATGTAAACAGACCTCCGAGTGAATGAAAAGCCCAACCGAGCCTGCTAATGTTCATTCCTTTTCTCCCCATACTACCTCATTACCCTCCAAAAGGGAGAAAGTTGTTCACAGAAATGAATCCACCCTGACATAGAACTTGCAGTAGGTAGAGAGCTTGGCCCGCTCATTTCAGGGTGGCTCCTTTCCTCTGGGCACCCTCCACTCCCCTCCAGGAGATGGGCAAACACAAGGGCCATTCATGTTCCCGTTTTCCCCTCCATAACAATGCCTGCCCAACCCTTCGGGCTTCATGTGCAAGGCTTTTTTTTTTTTTTTTTACCTTTTCTGCCTGTCACATTAAGTAAGAAGGGAAACCCCTGGCAGCAGCTCTGGGCCAAAACAGAGCCCAACTCTCCTGGGGCACACAATCTTAGTTTCTCCTCTTATTTCATTACTGTCAGGCCCTGCCAGCTGCTCAGGTGCAGGATACTGTGGGAAACTTTCTGTGCTGCCTTTCTGATAGCACCGTGAGCACCTTTCCTAACAAAGGTAGAGTCTCCTAAAAGCGAGTTGGGCAGAAACAACTTCATTCAGCAGAGACCAGGAACCTCTCACAAACCAGGACAGCTCAAGCTGCAGGATGAACTAGTACCCCACGGAGCCCATCCCCCCATGCCAGCCTGGACTCTGGCCGATTGCTTTGCTTGCATCCATAACAAGAGAAGATGAGGAGGCACAACTGTGATGAAAGTTCTAATTAGCTCTGAGATCCCAAATGACAGTTTAGGTGACCTCAAAATAAACTTCATATTTTAGCAATGTAGGCAGGAACAAAATACTATATTTTTGAACACAAATATCAGAAATAACTCAAGTTATTAGAGGCGTAACATCCCAAGCAAAGAAAACATCAGGGAAATTAAGTGTCTTTTTTCTGCATGAAACCACAAGGTGGTTTTCAGTGCTGGTTTTAGAGAAGGGAGCCAACATATCCTCACGCAGGATCCAGAGACTGCAGAAGCTGGCTCACCAAGCTTTCAGTTTAGGCCATCAGATGACTTACCACTCCAACACTGGGCACCTTTGGCATTATTATTTGTGCTTTAGTGATCTTTATGTAGTAATCAGGTCTCATTTTCACTCTATTTCAGACCTCAATGTGCCTCCTGAAGTACATGCCCTATTATAGGTGATATTCTCTTCAAATAAAGCATGACATCCAAGCCTAGTTAATGACACTATTTTGTCATAGCTGCTAACACATCCCACACACCATCAGTGAGATAGAGTCTATTGAGAAAGACAGAATAATCGACAACTGTAAACGCCCCCCCCCATTTAGTAATTCTCTTTTAGGGAAACCCTCCCTTCTTGATAAGGTACTCAGATATCTATGTGGAATCAGTGACTCAAATGCCTCCCCTGGAATTAGATCCATATAATAAAGTCAACAAGGTTTCCAAATTGTGATGATCTGAGTTTCTATCAAGAGAGGGAAAGAGAAAATGCTAAAGGTTCCTTCTTAGAGTTAAAGCTGGGAGTCAATTCAGTGTTGACATTATCACCAGCTCACAGATCGCTTTGTGGAGTTCCCACCAGCCCCCTTCTTTCAGGGGGGGTTTGTAGCTCACTGGTATCTGGCAGGAGCATCTATGGTAGGCTGGGCATGGCAACACCTTGCAGGAGGGAGGGGGTAATCAGAGAACCAGGGTTTGGGCTGCAGGTTGCAGATCTGAAAAGCTAACTGGTGACCAAATTAGGCAGGGATACATCTACTAGAAAGCCGATGATTAACATTTTAAATACCATGGCTGGAAAACCAGGATCAGCCAGATTCTCCTTCCTAGAGGTCACATTCACTCAGGGTACACCAATACTGCTGCATAGAAGGTGTTAGATGTTTCCAAACACGTGGCTAGAGGAGGCATCTCCTCCACCCCTAGGTTGGGATGGTTCACTGACAGTCAGCATACTATTCCAAAGCAACAGTGAAACACTTGTCCCTATCTTCTTCCTTTTATAGGTGACCAAAGGAGCCACCCTTTATGCCAGGTAAATTACAGCACTACTGACAGGCCAGGGTCATTCTTTGTGTCAGTTAGCATGCTGTTCATATCTCCCAGAACACACAACGGCCTCAGGACTCACCCACCACACATCCTATAAGCAATTCCCCTCATCCCCCAGGGTGAGTCCACTGGACTGACAGGTAATCACACCATTACACAAGTACTGGGGCAGCCTCATCCTGACGGTGTCCCCAAATTCTATCTGAAGCCTTAGGCATTCTACATCCAGAATATTTGAAACAGTAGCTCAAATTATTTTCAGAAATGGCCATGTTTAGTTTTTTTAGTTAAGCCTCAGAAACCATAGGCACAAACAAGTTTAATTTTTGTTTGAACATCAGGTTTAAAACACACACACACACACACACACATACACACACACCCTTAACCTGGTACATCTCAATTGTAAGTTATTATAGTAGACCATCAAGCATTCTCTTATTGGGACTTTTTTAAAGTTACAAGTTCACTGCAAACAAAGTGAAATTTAAATGACACTGTACACAAAATAAGTAAAATTTCCCTCCTTATTCTCACTCCCTACCCCCACCTACCAGGAGAAGTCACTTACTAATCTGGAGTTTTGATTTCATATGGTTCTTTACCAGGAAATTAGGTTGAGTCAAAGGTCTCATGAAAATACCACTGATAAGGACTTAATGCATGACTTTTTAAGGGGAAGGGAGGAATTACAGCTATTTTTCCCCAGCTATGACCTACTGCAATTCCATTTTTAGTGCAACCAAGTACACATTTTACTTTATGAAGATACCAATCTTGAATATCTAATTTTACTTCATTTGGAAAGAATTGCTAATCCTAAATGCATACACTGAATCAATGGTTTCAATTTTGTAAGTGAATGTAAGAGATGCCAAGAAAGTTGCAAAGAAAGTACTCCCTGTAAGGACATTAAAGACCTATACAAGTTAACTGAATCCCCTAAGCATCTTTTCAGTGACTGCACCCCAGCAAGCAGGCTCCAGCTGGGAAAAAGCTCTAGGACAATGTTTGAACAAAGATGAGAAAATCTCACAAATTTTACTTAGGAAAATCCTTGCTGTGTATTGCAGAAGATTCCCTCTACTTTGCCTCTTTGTGTAAATTCAAATTGAAAACTCAAAAAAATATATTACTGGGCAGCCTCTGTATGAGGCGATGTGCCAGGTGCTTTCACAGGCCTCAATGCAATGCAGACTCCAAGTACCGAAAACGGGATTTCTTTTAAGGCAAGAGACTTTCTGTTACCACTGAAACAAGCAAGCTTCCCTAAGTGATGGGTGTAAAGGACCCTGGCTTTTGTTTCCATTAATCCCCCTCTGTTTTACATTCCGCTCCACACCATCCAACATCCCCTTTCAACCTAGAGGTGATTGATCAACTGTCCCAACCTCTGGAGACTCAATTCACAGCAGATGAGAAATAAGCTACAGAAGACAAGTCACTTTAATAATCAGAATTGGCTTCCTCCATGAAAGATCATGGAAATGCTTTCTCTCCTTGTTGTCCTCTAACCCAAACTCTACTGGCTGTTTAAGATCTGCTCTAAGACCCACATATCCCTCCAAGAAGTCCCCACTCTTCCTGCTTCCATAGCTCCCCCAGCTGAGAAAGGCAATGGTCCATAGGCAAGGGATTATATCTCCCATGCCTAGGGCTCCTTCCATCAATTTTTTTTTAAAGCCATATATATAACTTGAATGTTCAAGTCCCCAAAATAAATCGAGCCAAGCCCATCTGCCATCTGGCCCCATGGGTGAGGCAAAAACACTTTCCTATCATTTACAGAAACCCATGTATTCAGCATAAAGGCCACTGCTGCCCCAAGGGCTTACAGTCTAGGTTAAACAAACAACTCAGAAACAAAATACATCATTAGAGAAAGTTGTTAAATTTCACATAGGGCAGGTTCTATAGCATTTATATTGCACTTATACAAAGTACCACATGGGGCCTGGGCTGGCTTTTTGTTAGCTCTGAATTATTCAGCACTGCATTGATAGATTGCTAATTAAAATACTAACCCCTAAGGCGTGGACCCTGCTAACAGTCCTCCTGGCTTCATTACTCCCCCAAGAACATCAGAGTCAAACCTCCTAATTTGCCTCCCTCCCCTCTAACCGCCAAAGCACACCAAGGGCCTTCAACCTTTCAAGTCAAACTAGTTCAGCAGCTAAGGAAGTAAAGTGGAAAAATCCGGTGACACGGTGATTTACTGGGGTCTTTTGAGAAGCCTGTAGTTCTAGAGGACTCAGGAAAGGAAGGACAGTTCTAACACTTGGCATTCTATAAAACATGCTGTCTCTCTTCCTTGAATATGCCCGAATTTCCTTTGTTTCTCATGTCAGAGGAGAACAGCTGCCCTTGTCAGGGGACCCTTCTCCAACTCTCCTGCCTGCTGCAGTCCCCTAGGATAACCTGGGGCTTCCCTACTCTCTGCTTCTCAGATATGTCAGTACCATCCAGGATAGGTAGGCCCTAGACAGGTGAGAGGGTCTCTGAGACCCCTCCAAGGGGACCCTGACACTCCTCCAGCCCAGTGCAAATCTCAAAGCACCACCACCCCAACCCAGTTCTTGGTCAACCACCTGCCCTCATGGTCTTGCTTTGGTCTTAAGTGTCCAAAACACTCAGATTTTACACTTTAAAAAATAGATGACATATATGGAAAAGTATACAAATCCTAAGTGAACTTAAAATTCACATGTCTATGCAACTAGCACTTAGATTGGGAGTTACATCAATAGTCTCCCAGAAGCCCTACATGCCTGTGCCCCTTCCAGCAAGAAATGTGTATTCCATATGAAATGTAAGTATTATTTAAATCCTCTGAGCAACCATCACTTCTGAGCGATTTGTCCCTACGAAGTGAGAAGGGGGCAAAAACTACACAGGGAACACAGGGGAGAGTGGTGAGTTAGCATTTAATCAAATACCTCCCGAGGGCCGGGCGTGGTGGCTCACCCCTGTAATCCTAGCACTCTGGGAGGCCAAGGC
>CAUYRT010085851.1:0-31693 GCA_963574885.1 Lepilemur ruficaudatus | reverse complement strand
GCTGCCTATAGAGTAAATTGCAACCACCACATTGCCATCCCTCTAAGCTGGAACCCTCACCCATCCCACTCAATGGCTTCTGATGGAGAGGAAAAGAAAGGAAACAGACACAGGCATCCTTGCTAATTAATTCAAGTCTTCTAGGCCATTGAGGATATTTCCTGACAGCAAACAATTTTGCCCTTGTGAGCCCTTCCAGGAAGATGGTTAAGGTTGGGGTTTCCTTCCTGCAGCCTGAGCCCTCAGTCTGGCACAGTGTTTACTACCGTAGCCCCTCCAGGGCAGGCTCTTGTGGTGGGGGTGGTAGGAGGTTAGGAGGTAAGGCAGAAGAACCCAAGACCAGATGGAGCAAAGTACAACTGCTCTCCCCTGGTCTGCCAGAGCAACGAGGCTCTGGTTTGGACAGGAGACCCGTTAGCTTCGCTCTAAAGAATTCTGCTTTGTCAACCCACTGGGGGCTTTAGCTGCAGCAAGGGCACAAGTGAGCTGCTGATGACAAAACATTTCTCATTCACAAGTAGAGAGGGAACTCTTCCTATATGTTGGGGACACGGCTAAGTTTCGGGGATGCAAAGGTGTGAGAAGAAGCATCCACTCCAAAGAGCATTTAAGAGCTCCTACCTTACAGTCAGAAAAGCTTGGGCCCGAACTCCAGCTTTGCCACTGCCGCGTGTAGCACCTCGGGCAAGTTTGTTGACTTTGTTAAGCCTCCGTAAAATGGGAATACAGCAACTGCCCTCGGAGCATTATTGTGAGGATAAAATGAAATGATGTTACTGTAACCGATGTATTGCAGTGACGACATTTTTCGAGACCACTGCCTTTCGGCTCACTCTCTTTGCACGCGCCCTTCCTGTGACGGTGTCTCAGGCTGAGTGCAGACCGTCGCCAGTCACTTTCAGGAATTAGAAAAGTCTCATTCTCAGAAACTGATGAAGTCCGGATCATTCTAATATTAAAACTTCAATTTCTTATCCAATTCAAGGCCCTCTCTTTCCCCAGCTCAGGCCTAAGCCAGACTCAGTCACCTGCAGTTAGGAAGTGGGGGCTTTTCTCCACTCTCAGCCCCTCCTCCACTTGCTCTGGCCCCTCCAGGGCTGGGGCAAGAAGGGAAGAGGGAAGACAAAGGACTGACTTAGTTCTTTCAGGCTGCTGTAACAAAATACCATAAACTGGGTGGCTTATAAACAACAGAATTTATTTCTTTCTGTTCTGGAGACTGGGAAGTCCAAGATCAAGGTGCTGGCAGATTTAGTGTCTGGTGAGGGCCCACTACCTGGTTCACAGATGGCTGGGTGCTTTCCTACTAGGAAATGTATGTCCTGCCACCAGGCAGCCAATCTCATCAAAGAGATCTTCACCTGCTCTGATGGTACTGGTGACAGCTGACACTTGCGGGCCCTTACTATGAGCTAATCATTGTTTGATGAATTCTATATAGAAAACTGCCTGATCTATATATAGTAAGTCACTGAAGCCTCACAGTAACTCTATGGGGTGGATGCTATCATAACTCCATTTTACAGGAAAGTAAATGGAAGTAACTTGGTAAATTCCAAGCTGGTAAATAGCACAGCGGAGATTTGAACCCAGGCAGTTTGGGTTTAACTTCTGGACCCTAATCACAGATCCCTAGTTCTTCTCTTTCTCACCTATAGAGTTGAGGAATGGACTAAAGTGTCAGAAAAGATTTTAGGCATTTCTTAGCATGTGATGTAAATGTGTCTAGCACCAATCTTTAGAAGGTAGAGGTATTTATCGCTCATTGTGCTCAACTCTCAGTCAACCAAAATCTGTAGACAATAATCAAAGTCCCATTGAATGTATTGTTATGTCTATAAATCTCTTAGAACTTTGCCAACCATTCGTCAGCAATAAATGGAAGCTTCAAGGCTAGGGAGCTCTTGGCTAAGAAGGGAGATAGATCACCGAGAAACAGAGCATTGCGATGCAGTATAGATGCTGTGGGACTTAATTTTGTGCCATGAATTCCACAAATATTCACTGGACACCTATTATTGGCTGTTAGAGCATGAGGATATAATGATCAAATTGGACAAAGTCCCCATCCTGTGAAAAGTCCCTGCAATTGGAAGGAAAAGCATCCTCCAGGAAGAGGGCATTTTTGCCATCTATTGCTACCTAACAAAACTATCCCAAACTTAGAGGCTTAAGATGACAACCATCATTTATTTGCTCATGGCTCTGCAACTTGAATAGGGCTCAACTCTGTTCCATGTGCTGGAGTCTCCTAGGTGGCTGCATTCAGCAGGGAGCTCAGCTGGGGGAATGTCCATGAAGGTGTCACTGACATGTCTGACAATGGTGCCAGCTGACAGCTGGTGTGCCTTGATCTTCTTCCACATGGCCTTTCTCTAGTAGTCTACATTGGCTTCCTTACCAAATGGCAGCTGGTTCCCAAGAGGGAGATCTCACTGTGCAAGTGCTTATAGAGTTTCTGCTTGCTAATGTCTCCTTGACCAAGCAAGAGCCATGGCCAAGCCAGAGTCCACATGGGAGGGGACCACAGTAAAGGAGGCATGTTCCACTGGGGGGTCACCAATGGACAGTCTACCACAGAAAGCCTCACAGGATGTCTGACCCACCAATGGCCTCTCCCAGGTGACTAGATCAGCGATGTTCCTAGCACCCACCCACCCTCCAAAAGCTCCAACCAAGCAGGTAGCTCTATAGGGGAGACCCCTAAGTCGGAAGTGAAGGGGTGAGGATCTCCTTTGTTCAAGTAAAAAATTACCTTTTGTTTCATCACCTATGTTGCATGAGTTTTGAGAGGCACCAAACAGGTCTCAAAAATAGTCCCACTCTCTGCCATCTCTCCTGTAGAGCTTCATTCTTCGCAGGGGGATAAATCCATGTCTGGCTGGAATAGAGTCATTCTTAGTTAATGTAAATCAGAGCCTGGCTGTGCGTGATTTGGTTTGTAATATACAATTATAACAGGGTGTGTCCAAACCCTGGCTGGCCTGGAGGAGATCTTAAGGGCAGTTCACACATAGTCAAATGAGTCAGAGCAGGATCTCAGGGCATGGAAGAGCATCCTCCCTGTGGGCTGGTCCAGAACATTCTGGCTGCTGTGAAGGAAGATCTTCAGCAGAGCATGGAAGAGCTAGCAGAGCCCTGGGAGCACTCATGTGGACCTGAGGTCCAGCCCCCTCGAGCAGAGCCCTACCCTACAGCTCTCTCCCCACATCATGTGTTCTTAATCCAAAATTTCTCCTCTATATTTTGTCAACTGGTTCTTTCTTTCCCCAAAGGAGCTCAGCTTTGGAAGTCAACAGCTAGGAAGAAGTCCCTATTTTCTTTGCTTTCTCCTATCACATTATTTCCACGAGGCAATGAACACAGAATGATAAGCCTAATTGAAGGGGCAAAGGGCCAGAGAAATTATAATGGGGGTGAGGACTCTGT
This sequence comes from Lepilemur ruficaudatus, assembly GCA_963574885.1. Classification (NCBI taxonomy): domain Eukaryota; kingdom Metazoa; phylum Chordata; class Mammalia; order Primates; family Lepilemuridae; genus Lepilemur; species Lepilemur ruficaudatus. Next base: position 28,264 of record CAUYRT010085851.1, on the reverse strand, counting down.
GGATATGTCCAAAAATTCTTACCCTACCATGTAAGTATGCATACTTAACCAAACAGTGAAACTTATATTGGTTTCATCCCACGGGGTGAGTTCAGCCATGATTAACAAGCCCTTGCATTGCTTTTGTAAATTCAAGAACCTCTCCAGGTATTTTTATAGAGAGAGTGGGCTGAGCAGGAGCTACCTGACTGTCGTAGTTGTCAAGATTCTGGCATCCAGAATGGGAAAAATGAGGTAAGCAACTCCCCTTGCAAACAGACTTGCTCTATTGGCAACCTCGGCTTTTGCAGAGGATAGGAAGTGACATGGTCAGAATTATATTTGGGGAAGATTGATCTGGCAGCAATATATAGGCTGGTTTGGTGGTGGGAGATCTAATAATAATGCCCACGAATTACAACAGCATGTCACTTCCTGTCGGGGGTGATCCCATACTGGGCACTTGATATGGTCACTTCCATTTCATCCTAACATACCTGTGAAGTAAGGTCTTGTTTTCCATATTGTGCGGATAAAGAAACTGAAGTCAAAAAGATCCAGACACTTGCCCAAGGGTTAAAACTGCAAATAAGTAGGAGTGTTGAGATCAAATTCAGATCTAGCCGACTCCAAAGCCCTGGCTTGTATCTGTTCAGAGGCTATTATACCAGCACCACTAAGAGGTAAGCAAGGCCAGACTCAGGCACGGGGACAAAATGCAGTAGAGAAAACAGGAGATGGAAGGCCTCTGCTGGAGGAGGAATTGAGAGGACTCACTGCAGACCTGATCTGGGGCAACCTGAGCCGAGGCATTTCCCAGCCCCTCCTGCCTGTGCTCACAGCAGGTCTCTCTTGGAAACCAGCTGCCGTTGGTAGCTCTGACATTTTGAGGGGTCCTGGGAGCACCCTCTATTGTACCCCCATGCTCCCTTCCCTGAGACTTCTAGTGTGAACCTCATCTTTCTCCCCAAGTTGATACATCTCTCTGTCTTCCTGGACTCTGCAGGAGCTGAGCTCTCTTCCAAGACCCTCTCCCCTCGAGCTTCACCACCTCCCTCCCCGCCTTACTCTGTGGGTACAAAGAGCTTGTGGCTTCTCTCTGTGACCTTGACCCTGCAGGTTTCCTCCAAGCCTCTCCTGAATTTCCTGCCAGAAGTTGACTTGATCTTCTACTATTGAGAAAGACACAGTCACACCGTATAAGATGTTTCATCCTCCAGCCTCCTAAGCTCTGCCCGCCGAACCCCTTCTGTGCCCCCTTCCTTCATCATCCTCACGCTCCTCCCACCATCCCGACAGCTCCCTCCTCTTCCTCCAGGTTACCCCTCCTAACTCAAGACAGTTCTCTCCTGGGCTCGTCTTTGCCCCCTCTGTCTTCCCTCTTTCTCGCCCCTCTGGCTCCCTTCCATCTGATGCAAGCATGCGGCGCTCACGCCCAGTTTTTGAAGAGTTTCTCCTGACCCCACTGCCTGTTTAGCCTGCATGCTGTCTCATTATTTTCTTTTCAGTTTTGAGGTTTTGGCTCTAGAAGTGGGTATCTCTTGCCTCTACCTCCGCCTCTCCCATTCTTTTCCTACAGGCTTCTCTCCAGCTCGTTCCCACCTCATGACAACTGAAAATTCTCTCCCAAAGGTCCTCAGAAACACCCTAACCTCCAAACCAGATGACATGCCCTAGTCCTTCTCCATCCAGAGTTTTCCGAGGCACGTGCCCCATGAACACACACTCCTCGGAAACCACTCCTCTCCCCCAGTTCTCCTACCTCGCGCACTGCTCTTTGTCTATGTTCTTTTGAACTTACTCAAAGGCCCAGGACCCTTTTCTTCAGGGATCACAAGTCACAACTCAGAGGTCTTTTCCAGGCCCGCGACTCTCCAATCTGGAGCTGCCTGTAGGACACTTCCACTTGGCCTCTGATAACCAGATCAAACCAAGAATTCTCAAACTTAATGACTTGGCACCAGCCCAATCGGCTTTCCTGCCAAACGTCTTCATTTCTCTCAGATGTAGCCTGGGTTTTAGTAACTCAGCTTGCAATCCAGATTCACCAGTCCCTGAGCTCCTCTCTGGTCTCCAGACTCATCCCCCTGAGAATGTCTTTCCCTTTCCCTCTGTCCTCACTGCCATCCATCCAGGCCTCCACATTTATCCCTGGAGGATCACAAACTGACTCCTCTCCTCTCAGACTGCCCCAAACATGCCCCATTTAGATACAGATTCTGCCTTTGGTGGCTATGGGATGATTTGGGACATTTAGGTCTCATCTCCCCAAGATTGTAAATACCTGGAGGACAGGGACAGAATCACCTTCCTCCAGCCAGCCATCGTGGGGCCATGTCCATACAGACACAACAGATGCTTTGGAAATGCCCATGTGAATGAAGTGGCACTAGCTGGGGCCTAGACATGACCTCTTCTGTGGTTGCTTCCTGGGCAGTGATTATGGCTGGTCTGCCTGGTCCCCACCAAGCACTCTCTCTTGTCCCTGGCAGCAATGGTTTTACCACTTCCAGACAACTTCTGAACTCACTGTAACCACGCAGATAACCTCTTCTTAGTCCCGGTGCTGCCCGATTTCTCTTAGCACCATCTTGCCATTCAGCCTACACATCTCCCAGTGTAGACTGTGCTCCTTTACTTGGACACAGGAACTTCCTAAAGGCAAGTGCCATTTGCCACACCAAATGGAGACGTGCATGTGTTAAGACTAGTGATCATCTCCAGGGCCAGCGAGCTGACTTTTGTGCTCCCATTACACCTCCAATCATCCCAAAGTTCTCAATGCAAAATAAAAATATTTTATATTTTTCCAAATGTTGCTTTTTTCAATAGGGGAAAAAATTACTTTCATAAGAAAAACTCAAAGTTGGGAAGTTCTCAGTTTTGCTGCCATTAGCTAAAAAAAGACTGATTAAAGACAAATGTGCCTGTGAGTCCGCAGGAGGTGATTAAGCAGTCACGCTCCATGCCATCAGGGAGGTCATTACCTTGAAGAATGCAGCAGCCTCTGTAGCTCCTATTAATGGTCTATATTGACCGTATCTATTTTCCAAAAGCCCTTCCCTTAAGGACTGGGCACATTCCCCTGAGCCCACCAAGCTCTGGCTGCATAGGAAGGCTAATGCCAGGCTCCTACTTGACCTCACAGTGGTGGACAATGAGGCCCAAGCCACAGGATCAAACATTCACAGAGAGTGCAAACAGGTGTCAGTGGCTTCAAAGGAGGCCACAGACCCCAGGCAAAGGGCCCAGCAGGCACTGTCCACTTTAGATCACTTGGCGGGGGGAGGTCCAAAGCATCACCAAGCAGAGGCAGTGTGGCTGCAGGACATTCCTGTTCTGATAGCAGGGCTGGAAGCTGGGGGACTTTGGGTGAGTTATTTGTCTGGGAATCTCAGTTTCCTCATCTAAAAAATATTTACCTTGCAGGGCTGTTGTAAGGATGAGATAATACTGAACAGAATTTGAGTGCTCATTTTGTGTCAGGCACAATTCCACCTATTTACATCCATTTAGTCCCCTCAACAAACCTCTGAGACAAGTATTATTATCCTCATTTTACACTTGAAGAAACTGAGAAACCAAATGGTGAGTAACTTGCCCAAGGTCACTCTGCTAATAACTGGTAACTGATCCAGCAAGCCCAGAGTGAAGCTGCAGCTCCAAAAGTTTCGAGTCTAAAGAGGGGACCAGCTTGGAGGGGATGGCAGAGGCAGGACATCCCTGACACTCCCCATCTATGAAGAGTGGATATTCAGGCAAAGGTGAGTGAGTGTGTACAACAGGAATGAGGTGGCTCAGGGATGTGGTGACACCCTCTGATTATCTTTGGTCTCTCCATCTTCCCTGCACCTGCCACCTCTGTCTTCAGCCACGTACAGGTGACCAGAGCCTTAGGAAAAAGTTTTCTTGGTCCCACGTCCCTTGTCTCACTACCACCCCATTTTTCCTCCAAAATAGCTCCAGTTTATCTGTTGTATACTTTGGGGGCTCTGGTTAGAAGTTGCTGGGGAAGAAAGAGTTCTGCTTTATAAAAAGTTTAAAAATCTCCTGTGGACACAGATTCTTCACATGATCTGCCATAAGTATTGTTTTGACCAATCAGACTCTTAAGTGTGGGGCACCAAATAGTCACAAGTAATAGACTCTGGTAGAGGCCTAAATTTAGTAATAAAATCGGTATCTTCATTTATCCAGGAAGCATGTAGGAAGTGCTCGTTATGTGCTAAGATTCAGAGTTGCCATGTCCCGGATCTCCAGGGGGTCACAGCCAGAGGGAGGACAGACACAGAAGAGCCACAGTGAGGTAAAGCCATGCTGGGAAGGCCCAAGGGGGGCAAAGCCTCACCCTCATTAAAGTAGTCCTGAAACCTCCAGAACGCCCAGTGTGAGCACGTACCTCTCTAGTAGTCCTGCCAGAAATAATCCCACAGCTGACCTCTCTTACCCAAGACTTCTAGAAGTTTCCACTCACACTTTCACAGGATCCACACAACTTGTTACTCTGTATCCTAAATGCCAATGCAGAGTGAAAGCCTGACATCCTTTCATTCATATCTTTTCCCGTCAAGGTACCAGCATTTGTACTGGATTCATTATGAGAGACACACACAGCATGAGACAACAAATCGCCACTGAGGTGTCCCTTCTGAGGAGGGCAACCAAGAGGGGTGGGGGCCCGGGACCTTCCCTTCCTCCCCTGGCCCCAGTTTGCAGATGATCCTTCACTCTGGGAACCAGGTTGTGTGGGGTAGGGGGTCTTTAGCGCTCCGATCCCTCTCGCCTTTTCAATACCCTCATCAAAGGTCTCCTTCCCACACCACACGGAGTCCCTGGGCCCCCACTCTGCCAGCCGGCCCTCTCTGGCTGAGCTCGTTGAGTGAGGCTTTGATTTGCAGACTTAGGAGGGTGCAAACTTGGGCCCTTCTGAGAACAGATGGAAAGTCAACTCCCTCTGGACACGGGCGGGCGGGTCCAGCTTGGATGAATTTTCTTCAGCAAATGGCGGCCCGGGGGCTGGTCGTCAGGAGTTACGTGGAAGAGCGGGAGGAAACATCCCAGGACTCCTGCCTGGAGGTGTCGCCCTGCCCGTCCTCCCTTCGCGCCCCTAGCCCATCACCAATGGCACTTCATCTCCAACAAAATACAAACCGAGAAAGAGTGTTGGACACACACTGTAATGAAAATCCATGATTCAACTGCGCGTTCATAATTATTTCATAAATAAATGGCTTGTGGAGAGGCGCATCTGTCTCTGGCCACCAAGTGCATGTGTTTCATTAATGCTTCCCGGCCCACAGGAGCCGCCAGCGCCCTCCTCCTCCTCCTCCTCTCCATCACTGTCCCCCGGCAGGTTTCTGTGGTCGGGAAAATGCTGCGAGCCCCACACTTCCCCGCAAGACTGATGGCTCGTCAATAACATTAGCCAGCGCCGGGCTCAGCGGCCGAGCGCAATCAATACGGCCAAGTAAAAAGTCTACCGCGCCGCGCGGCCACCCTCGGCAGGGCTCACATTACAAGAAATGAGTTTTCTTAAGGAATCAGCGTCAGGCTTGCTTAGGAGTCCCACGCCCAGGGGTCCTGGCTGAGATTTACAGCTCTGTGTCCAGTTGGTGGAACAAGGTCGGCGGGAAACGTAAAATGTCGCCTGGGGTTAACTGCCAGGTCAACGGGGACTTGGGCTGCTCTGCTGATGGCCGGCCAGTGCGCATGTGCTGGGGGAGACTTCGTGGGACAGTCTTCCCAGGGTGACACCCTTTCCCCGGAGCCGGCCACTCCTCGCCACTGGCTACACCCATGTGGTCCCCAAGGGTAGGGCCTTGCTGAATTATGGGTGGCAATGCCTCATTCCAGGAGCTGTCCAGCACCCAGGGACGGCCCCAGGCCCCTCGGCGTGGCTCCGCAGACGCCCCTTCTCGCCTCCTTTCACCCAGTGTTGCCACAGCCTGAGCAGTGGGCAAGATGCAGCAGATATTTCACTTTTATTAACTCGGCTGCTCATCTTTTCTCATTTGCCTGGTCGTCCAAGGGAAGCCCTGTTCAGTCGCGCGGGGAAAGCATTAGCACAGTCTTCTGGGCGGCCCAGCGGCTTCTGAGACAACGTGCAGGAGCCAGGGTCCCCTGCACATTTGCCATCTTCCCCCTAAAGGGAAAGCCTGACCGCCCAGGGCCTCCGAGAGCGTGCGGGCAGTGCCGGGAGAGAAGTCACTCACTTTGTCTCACCTCTCATGAGCTGGACCAACCTCTCCACCTCAAGTCCACAAGCATGGAGGGAGGCCAGGTGACAGCATGGCCATCCAAAGGAGTAAGAAATGGCCTCTGTCCTCAGGCTGCTGGGGAAGGAAAGGGAGAGCACGCAGGCAAGCACGGTAAAGGTTGTCACATCAGGCAGGCTGAGACACGGGCTCCTCAGTCACTCGTCCGTACAATTCTATGCAAGTATACAACTGGCACTATTAGAGGTGCTGGGGTACAGCAGTGACTAAAACAGACCAAGTGCCTGCCTCAGGGAGCTTACACGCTTGCGGGAGGTGGGGAGGGACAGGAAACAATGAACAACTGAGCAAGTGCACATACAGCTTCAGGAAAATGCTGTGAGGGAAAATGGGGCAGGGGAAGGAGATGGCAAGTTGCCGCTCTTAATAAGCATGGTCGTCAACGGCCTCACTGAGGAAGCAAATTTGAGCCACAACATGAAACTAAGCAGAGAAACGAAGTGCAAATGCCTTGAGGCAGGTGCGCCCTGGGTGTGTCCTAGGGAGAGCCAGAGCTGGAGCGAGGACCAAGGTGACAGTTGGGGAGACGGGCAGGAGATGGCGCCCGGGAGGGAGCCAGGCCCAGAGCCTGGGGGCCCTTGTAGGCAGGAGGTGTGTAGGTTTCTGCACACGGTGGGAACCCTTTAGAGGGTTTTGAGTGGGGGGTTGACATGCACATATTTTCGTTTTATCAGGAGCCCTCTGGCTGCTTTCCTGAGAACAGTCCAGGAGAGGTGAGCTGGCTGGGAGACTAGGACCCAGCGGTAGGGACAGCGATAAGAAGTATCAGGACCCTGGGTATATCTGGAGGCAGAGCCAAAACGATTTGCTTCCAGAGGGATGTGAAAGAGATACGTCAAGGATGAGGCCAGTGTTTTTGGCCTGAGCAACTGAGTACTGGCTCCTTTTCCTCAGAGGGGGTGCAGGTTGGACTAGGGGATCTCAAGGGATCATTTTGGACACGTTGTGTTTGAGATGCGGATTAGTATCCAAGCGAAGACTAGAGGAGGTGGTGGTATATTCAAGCCTAGAGTTCAGGGAGAGTTCTCGGCTGAAGAGATAAATTTGGAAGACACCTGCATATTGATGATGGTGATCAAGGGCCTGGATGAGATCACTTAGGGAAAAGGTATAGAGAGAGAAGAGAAGGAACCAAGGACTCTTCTTTGAGGTACACAGCATTTAGAGGACAGAAAGATAGGGAGGATGCAGAGGGGACAGGGGAGGGTTTGGACACAGAGCTGCGGGATCCCTTGGGGGCAGCTGATTGCATCTGTGGGTGGTAGAGTGACTAAACCTTGAAGGAGGGGATCACTGCGATAGTTAGGTAGGGTGGGAGGAGCGATGGTCATCAGGGACAATGAGAATGGGGAGTCTAGGCAGAGATGACAGCAGGAAGAGACAACGTGAGTGGCAGGAGGTCCAGCTAGGCTGACGCATGGATGCATGGGGGGCGGGGTGGGACTAGAGAAGAGCCCAGAGTAGCAGTTTGGAGCCGGATCCTGAGTGAATGTGAATGACTGGACGTGATGGGAAAGGGATGGCAAGTCGCATCCAAACTATGTCAACAGCCACCACAGAAAGGAGAAACCCTGGCATCCCCCAGTGTACTTGACAGGCACCCAGGAAATCTCTGAGCTAAGCACCTCCTACCCTGTGTGAATAACACCTGCCACCTGCATTCTCACTGTTCAGCCAGAACCACCGTTGGAGATGCTTATGTCATTCCATCAAGTCTAAGCTCTTGGAAACATGGAGAGAAATTGGATTGCCAATGGTATAGAACAATTTGGGTTTCTCTTTTTGCACATGCCTCTCAACAAAACTGAGCTAAAGCCTCTTTTAAAAATCTGGTGTATTTGATGGAGTACTATTCAGCTATAAGAAACAATGGTGATATAGCACCTCTTGTATTTTCCTGGATCGAGCTGAAACCCATTCTACTAAGTGAAGTATCCCAAGAATGGATAAACAAGCACCACATGTACTCACCAGCAAATTGGTTTCACTGATCAACACCTAAGTGGACATATAGGAATAACATTTATCAGGTGTTGGGCAGATGGGAGGGGGGAGGAGGGTATGGGTATATACATACATAATGAGTGCGATGCGCACCATCTGGGGGATGGACAGTCTTGAAGCTCTGACTCCAGAGGGGTAATGGGGGGGAAGGCAACACACATAACCTAAACATTTGTATCCCCATAATATGTCGAAATAAAAAAAAAGAAGTGAACATCTTTCAGATTGATTAAGAATAAGAAAAATAAAAGAAATTATATTTATTTCTTCTCCAATACTCTCTCTTTTTTTATATAGAACTGAATTTGTAACCTATGTCACTTCTTTTCTGCCTGAAGAACTTCTTTTAACATTTCTCGCAAAGAGGTCTGGTGGTCATAAATTTCCTAAGTTTTTGTTTATCAGATAATGGCTATTTTCTCCTCAGTTTTGAAGGATAATTTCAGTGTATATAGAATTCTAGGTTAGTGGATTTTTTTTTCTTTCAGCAAGTGGAGATATTTCATTCTACTCTTGCTTGCATTGTTTCTGATGAGAAGTACATAGTAATTCTTATACTTGTTCCTCTATAGGTAAGATGTTTTTCCCTCTGTCTTCTTTTAAGATTTTATCTTTGTCTTTTGTGTTTTGCAGTTTAAATATAATATGCAAAGCAGTTATTTATCCTGTTTGGTGTTTTCTGAGCTTCCTGGATCTGTTCTTTGGTGTCTGTCATTAATGTTGAAAAGTTCTTGGCCATTATTACTTCAAATATTTCTTCTGCTCTGTTCTTTTTTCTCCTCTTGGTATTCCAGTTATACTTATGTTACACCTTTTGAAAATTTACCTACAGGTCTCGGGTGATCCATTCTGGGTTGTGGGGGGTGGGGTTTCCCTCTGCATTTCAGTTTGAAAAGCTTCTATCAACCTATCTTCAAACTCAGTGATTCTTTCCTTGGGCCACGTCCAGTCTACTGATGAGCCCATCAAAGGCATTCTTTATCTCTGTTACAGAATTTTTAGCTTCTAACATTTCCTTTGATTCTTTGTTAGAATTTCCATTTCTCTTCTTACATTACCCATATGTTCATGCATGCTATCTACTTTTTCCATTAGAGTCTATACCTTATAAATCAGTTATTCTTCAGACTATTTTATTCTTATCTTTGGCAAGCCTTGCAATTTTTTGTTTAAAGCTGAACGTGTATCAGATAATAGGAACTGGGGTTTATATGTCTTCAGTGTGAGGATTTATGTTAATATGGCTAGGAGTTGAGTTGTATTCAATGTTTGATATAGCTGTAGCAGCCAGAGGCTTCAAATTCCTTTAGTGTCCTTGTTAGTTTTTGTCTCTGCTCTAGATTTGGGTCTTCTCCAAGTATTCTTCTTCACAAAGTATGTGAGTCTTGAAGTTATTTCAGCTGTAGTCCATTTTTATTATACTGGAGTCCTCTTGGTGCAGTGGCAAGGTATGGGAGAAAAGATAGTAATCATATGATTAAATCTCAGCATTTTAGTTGGCCTGTGTGTTTGGGCTGTGACCTTTCCAAGTGCTTCTCTAGTGGTATAGCTTCCCCTCTCCTTTCAGTTGAGAAAGAAAGGCTGGAAGATGCTACAGTGGGAGGAATGCCTTTTCCCTAGTATGATAAGATTCTGGTAAAGTATTTTCCCTGGACAGCAGGCCTTTGTTAGGGAGAATGCTCTTGGCATATATCATAATGATTACTCTTTCCCTCCTCCTGCCAAAGCCACAGGGGATCTTTCTTGGATCCTCACTATGAGAACCTGGTGGAGTTCCTGGACCTGGAGGTGAAATCCACAAAAGTATGAGGTTCCTCCTAAGATTGCATGAGACTGCAAGAGTTTCTCACTCTCAGCTAGCCCACACTCCACCTCCAGTGATTCATGAAAATTATTATTTAACTAACAAAATTACTAGTGGCTTCTACCTTGTGTAAGCATATCTCAATTGTGGCTCTCTGGATTCATCTGTCTTTCCAGATTTCAAGGTGGTGATTTGCCCTGCAACTTCATTTCTCTGATAATTCTGAGAGAAGTCATTGATTTCAGTTTTTTCAGTTTTTTTTCTTGTAACAATGGGAGTGATGACTTCCAATCTAAAGAGTTTTCAGAGCTGAAACTGAAAAATCCGAAAATTATCTTTTTTAATTTAAAAATTTTTAAAACAAGATTAGTAAAATGTGGAAATTGTTAAAGTTGGGTCATGTATTCATAGGGGTTCTTTATAAAATCTCTACTTTTTAGGTATATTTAAAATTTTCTATAACAAAAAAGTTTGTTTTAATAAAAAATAATTGTTAAGGGTCTGAAACAGAGTAGCTTTAATAGAGACAGCAGAGAAAAAAAATTAGTCAACAATATTTGAGTATTCACAGACCAGGGACTGTGTCAAGATAATTTGGATGTAAGAATGACAACTACTATCTCCTGCTCTCACGGAGCTGTCTGCTTTAGGGGAAGGACTGACATTAAATAAATAATTAGGACAATTACCATGCTAAAAAATACAAAGTAGACAAAAGATGACCCTATGGAAGCAGATAACAGAATAGAGAATCTAAGCTGCTCTGGAGGATTGGGGGAGGACATCTCCAAGACTACCAGCAGGGAGGAAACAGAGGGCATGCTGTGCCTATTTCCAGGATACCCAGTGACCTGGATCAATGACTTAGTCAGACTGGACCCAGGAACTGGCCTCCAAAGATTGCACATAATAACAATGAAGTTAAAGGTAAGAAGAGTGACAATGTTTTGGAAGAAATCAAATTTTCAGGTCAGGATCCCCAGTAATCTCTGGAACCCCTAACCACCTGAATTTAGGTGAGACAACCAAGTGGAATTTTCACAATTCATTCTTACTTTCTATAATATTGACCTTTTTTATGAATCCTTCTTCCCCATCTATTCAAATCCTCTTTGGATACCAGTAAACTCTGAATTAACTGGCAGTTTTGTTCCTGGAGTGATACCATAGGAGAAATATTACAACTTCGCATTGGATAGAACTAAAGAAATATCAGCCAGGCAGTGGGGGAAAAAAAATGAAATTTTGAAGTTCTGCACTCAGATATGCCGTGATTTAACATATAAATTAATGCAAATGGCATGATTCTTGTGTGTAACATCTTTCCCATCAGGAAAACAGAAATTACGCCACTTACCAACTCTAGTGCAGACTGTTATTAAGCAAGTTGAACAATTATGTCTATATAAATGTTTACTATTGATTTATTACACAGCTAATGAAAATTAATGATGTTAATTATTAAAATATAGATTGATATTAACATCTAAACTTCCCAAAGTATTACCAATTTATAATTTTAAAAATAACAGCAATTAATTATTATTATTGCTATGGTTAAATGATAACAATTTGTAATATAGTATCACATGTTTTCTCCAAATAAGAGAAGCACTAATCTATTATGGTGAAGATAATAACACTAATAATGAAAGACTAATGATTGCTATTAACAATCACTTCCTATTATTGGTATTAAAATGTCCAAATCACTCCAAATTATCAAAGATCTGCTGAAATAAAACCTAGTAAAGGCATATGATGAAATAAGCGACCTATATTCACCAGGTCTGTCAAATCAGGATTCTGGGCCAGTGGGTTCACAACGCTGGCTGCCCATTAGAAAAGACTGGGACCTTTAAAAAAATACCAAGGCCCAACCCCCGACACAGAGAATCTGCTTTAAGTGGTCTGAGGTGTGGCCAATTTTGTGGAAGTTCTCTGAGTCAAATGTCCAGCCAGAGTTGAGAAGCACTGCTTCAGATGTTTGATTTTTATGCCGGAGAATAAAGACATATTTGGTCCTAGGGGCAAAACTGAATTCAGAAACCCATTTGCCCAGCCTCTGTCAATCAGTGCTGTGTGCAGCACAGGAATGAGTTGTTAGTTTTCGTTGTCAGAGAATTTTCTTCATGGAAAAGAAGTACATTAAAATACCAAATTGCAGTATTTACATATTTCATGTTTTTTTTCCAACTGCGTTCCCATAGCAACTAAATCCATTTGCCCTCTACTTTCTTCTGAGTAATTTTCCATCATGAGCCATGCTTTATTAGTGAGGCAAACAGTTTGCCCTCTGAAATGACGGTTTTGCTGTTTACTATTTCTGTGCCAGGGAATTCAACTCTAGTTGCATCTTTCTTACTCCTGTGCTACCCAAATTTGATAAAGTTAGTTTTGCTAGTTTGGGCAGAGATAGCATCCTTGACCACTTTCCTTAATGTCGAGCAGTCCCTGGGTTTTTTCCAATGAGCTGACCAGGAAAAGGCAAATGGAAAGGAAGGCTTCCCTCAGGGAGCCTGTGACTGGGAAGAAAGACAAGGAAGGAGATTGATTAGATCCCAAACACTGACCAATCTGCCTAAATCAACAGTGGATAAAGGATAAGCCAGCTCCCTAGGAGCTAACTAGGCTTGATCGGGTAGTGTCCCTGGTTAGAAGAATGTCCCAGCTTTGGAGATGGTCACCCACTAGCAGGCAGAAAGAAAGTACATTTTGCCGCAGCCTCTCTGAATCCCCAGAGAGGAGGCCCAAAGGAGGCATAGGACACTGAGATTTCTTTGTGATTTCACCCAGACGACTTGGCAGACTTCAGGGCTTGTTTGTTTGTTTGAAACTATGACATTTCACTTGCTAATGAGGTTCTGCTTCCCAAGGGGACAAGGATGCCAAAGAAGACGCAGGAGAGAGGCACCAGGCCCAAAGCTTCAGGGCAGTTCTCCTTGCTGCCGCCTGACGCCAGGATGGACCTGAGCTGTCTATGCCAGAGAAGAGACAAGCGGCACCAGAGACAGGGCGATGCTTCAAAATCATCTGTTCTCAGTTGCTGACTCAGAAGCCTCCTTCTGTGCCAGCAGCACTAATGAAGAGGATTTGCTTCCTCCTCTCTCACAGGCACCAAATAAAAGCCAGAGCTATGGTGCAACAGCCCCCAGGCCACGGGGTCGGAGACCCACACAGCAGCTCAGAACACAGCAACAGAAATCACAGGCAGCGAGAGATCCCCTCCCACCTGCGAGATCCGGATGCAACTTACCTATGTGCATCAGTTGCACTGCTTACTGCCAGGTTCTGGGGGTCATGGGTAAAGTCCTTCAGGACTCTTCCACCAATATCATTTATTCAAAAATAACTTCTTCTATCAGTTAGGGTTCTGGCAGGAAATAGATGGAATCTCCAACTGGGTAATGTGAGGAAAGTTTAATTAAGGGACTATTTACAAAGGTATGGGCAGGGTATAGGAAAACCACAAGGGATAGTGTCTCACCTCAGAGCTAGTAGTAGCAGGGCACTGCTACCACCCGAGGCCTAACCAGCAGAATCCAGAGACAAAACTAAGTGGAGCTGACGGGAGCTGAGGCCTTCAACTGGAGGAGACAGCCAGCACACTATGCCCATACAGCGAGAGAGCCAAGGAAATAAGTACCTGGACCTCATTCCCCTCCCTCCCTTCCATCTGCTGTCAGTGCTCTCCATTGCCAAACTCAACCAGAAGCTGAGGGCATGGTAGCCCTCATCAATGCAGTCCGTACAGGTCAGCCTCCTGGGACACAAAACAAGACGGAAAAGTGAGGACCCAGTAGGGCAGATAAAGGCATCAAGCACCCTCTCTTACACACCAGAGCATCTGAGATATTGCATGACCAGGGAAACGTTTGTTCTGCCATTGCCAGAGCCCTCCCAAATGCCAGCAATTTCCAAGACAACAGTGTCCAGGGGTTGGAAGGATACATTGATAGCTTGCAATATGTTCAGCCACAGAGAAGGCACGTGGAAGCCAGACTTACCCAAGGGTACAGAGGTGATACTGAGACCAGAGACATAAGCATCCTAGTCCTGATTGTATGGTACTTCCCAGCCATGAATCACACTGCCTGCGGCCCTCCTGCTCAAAAGGAAACCATGAGCACCATGGTATGCTCACTTTGCATAGAACATTCTGCCTAGTTCTCTATTTGCAAAGGTAAGTAGAAAAGGGTGACCCTATTATTTTGCAGTTTGGCATCATCTGTGCTGAGAATATGCAGCATTAGAAACAGACATGCTGTAAGAGTCTGGCAAGATGATACTTGGTTATTGAAAGTCCAGTGTCTGAGGAAAATCAGCAGGATTAGTTCCCATTTGGGTGGAGCTAGGAGAAGAGCAGATATTCGAAATGGATGTACAGAAGGATAGGAGAGGAAACAGCAAGATGCTCTTCTGCTACCTTGTGTGGTGGTGGAAGTGGGGAGGCTGTAATAATTACAACACCTATGCTACCTGATTTAGGAGACTCTGCCACGCATTCTGTATTTTGGCTTCTGCTTGTATTATAAGGAACCCAAAGAGGAAGTGCTATGTACAACTCAAAAAAAGATGATCTGACCACTTATGGAGATGGTAGGAAAATCACAGCTTTTTCTTTTTTTTAATTCAAGCTCACCTGCAAACTTGAGGGGTCATTCTCTACTGCAATTTATTCATTAAAATTCAAAATTTCATATTCTGGATTCTTTTTTTCATATTGGCAAGGTTATACCTGTGTTAATTTACAATACATGTCTCAAGACATTTGTCAAATGTATTACTGATGCTTCCTAAGAAAAGGCCCCTGGGCTGCATCGACTGATTTAAAGTCTACATATTTAGTGCTTAGAGACCAAACACGGAAGGCAAATTGTGTACATGTCAGCATAGCATACTTAAGAAATCTAGATAAATGGAGAGAAACGCCTCCTTCAGTATTTGCAAAGTGTTAAACTGATGATGCAGCAATTGCCGAGATCAAACATTCAACTTGCCATACACCTCAAATTCAGAAAAACAGAGTTAATTCAATTTGGGCAAATATGCAAGTTCTGTTTTTGTTATCATGTTGTCATTCCTGTTTAATACTCACTCTGTGTTTGAGACAAATAGGTAATACTGAATGTCATACTCTACTTTTTTACTTTTTCATTAAAATATTGGTATCTTGATGATATAGAAATTTAAGATATAAAATTAAGTGTAAAAAAATTTTTTTTTAGAAACCACCTAAAACCATCCCAAAGATCTATGCTTAATCAGTTCAACTCTAGAATTGCTCTGCTGTAAGTTTATTAAAAAGAAGACAAAATTTACCAAATTGCTCAAAAGAAGAGAACTTGGGTGGTAGCATTAATTTAGTATCTCCACACTTTGCAATGCCTTTATTCAGTATATTAAATTTTTCCCGTTTGCTTAATAAGGCACCCCATGCACTGGTCATCTAAGATTTAATATTCCTCTTTGTAGTCCATAGCTATGGTGATCATATAAATATTTTCCCAAGTAAATATAAAAATGTATCACCTTGACCCATACTAACCTGGAAAACATATGGTCACCATGATTATGATACACACAAAGGCACACCAGGGGAAAGCGCATCCACAATAATAACCAAAAATAGTCTCTCAAAAGCCTTTCTTTTACCCATGAACCTGTTCTTTGGGAAACTTGATTCTTGTGATTAGACAGGTTCAGAGTAAGTTCAGACAAATGGAGCATTTGTCACTTCCCTTGCACTTTCACCCTTTGCCTCCCCGTATCCAACAACCACCCCTCTCCCACCGCAAAACAACATAACAAACGTGCTGAACACAAAACAGTGTACTCCACTCTGCTCTCAAACTGTGGGATTTCTCCATTGTGGGCATTGTACACACACAAAACGGTGTTATTTTCAGAGCAGTAAAACACTTTGCTCAGACAGCTGAGACCACAATTGTTGAGAAAGGCCCTTTAGTTTTCAATCTTTCATCTGTTCTCCATTACAACCGATGTGCAGGTCTTCAGAGCTGCAGTCTCTTTCTGAGACCCAAGTTAGTAACAGGAGGCACTTGGAGAGCCACCTGCTGTCTTGTGTGGTTGCAGAGTAGGTTTTGGGGAGAAGAAATGACTAAGCCTGATTGAGAGAGGGAGAATCAATCAATCATCCTCCATCCACTGGGTTCATGGTGGGATGCAAGGCCAAGGATTTTTTTAACCGTGCCCGTAGGAAATGGGGAGCTATCCCAGGTTTGTAAGCAGAGATGTGAATTAATCAAAGATAAGTCTACTGGCAATGTGAAGGATGAAATGGGAGTGGTAGAGAGATAAAACTGCAGTTAGGAAAACGGGATTGGAGTTTAGTTCGGGCCCACCTAAAGCAAGGAGAAGTGGAGAAGACAAAACTAGAGAATGTCTAAAGAAAAAGTCTTTCAACATAGTCAAATGCTGTGAAGAAGTTAACAAGAATAAGGATTAAAAAGATTTCTTTGAATTTGGCTGTTTGTCTTTGTGGTTGGTATTATGAAAGCTCCAAGGACATAGCTCCTTTTCTCAGAAAACTTTCAATTTAATTGATGGGCCCAAAAGTTAAAGTATCCAGAGCACAGTTTATGCCCATGAAATATTTGTTAAATGTCTAACCAGATCTTCTTCCATCCTTTTTTTTTCTTTGCCACCTATTCTCATTTCCTTTTTTTACCTCTTAGGGACCTGCTTTTTTCCAGATGACAAAAGGTGACCCACAAAATCACTGTTTTAGTTTATGAGTTCCACTAACTTAAAGTTATTATTCTTTCTTTGGGTTAGTTTGGACACCACTTACCATGTTAAGTGGTGGGTTTTATTGCATGCATTTTATTTGAGAAAGACCATTGCACTGAAGAAAAGAGAATGGACTGAAAGCAAATGGATAAGGGGAGAGATTCTTGTAACATTTCTGGTCATTTGAGACTGCATCCATATTCCAGGTGCCAAAAGATGAATATTTACTCCTTACAAGGCAAGTTCTGACAAAAACACAAATATGCAGCTACAAACCCCAGAGCTTTGCCCCAAAACCCTAGACTTAGCAGCTGGCTTAATCCTTAGAAGGACAGAGTTCTTCAAAGGTGATCCTAAGTCTGCTCCAGGAAGAGAGGATAAGGCTCGACACACACTCTGGCTTCCATTATGTGCAATTAAGCTCACAGTTCAGAGCTATGCAAGGTGTAAAGACATTAAACCATGAGATTGAATCTTCTAAATGCACAGGAACCCCCAAAAGAAAAATCTGTTTTTATATCATGAAGCAACTACCCAATCTCACAAAATCCTCTCATAGTCTTCTGTTTTCTACCGTGAACTTCATTTCCCCAAACCACATTGTGGGAATGTTTTACACGTCAACAAAGGAATAAACAGTAACTAGAGTAGACAAAGAGAAATTTATCTCAGACTTACAGGTTTATATATAGAGTGGCCAGACATTCTTTTCTTTCTTTTGCCCTTTGCACTTGCATTCTCAAGATTGTGTGTCTAATTGCTATGTTGTATGCTCAAGTGCCTCTGAATGCAATATATTACCTTCTGTTAAAACCCACATTGTTCTCCCCCTGGTTTTTGGTAGTCTTCCCACCCTCTATTACTAGTGTAGGTTTTGCTTTTCATTCCAATCAGCTACATACCCTAAATTCCATCCAAAGCACTTATTGGCCTGGCTTTTTTGGCATCTCACCGTGTGTGTCTGCATTCCTGTAAGGGTAACATCTTCATCCCTTTCCATTTCCCCTCTTTTCCATTTCCTATGGTTTTCTCTGTTTCTGTTCTTTGGCCAACCCTCCCTGCAGCTACATGTGTTTTTGAATCTTCCCTGTATTTTTAAATTATCTTGGTATTCTTAGCCTTTGGGCTTTCAGGACTTATTCAAACTCTCTCATCTTTCGTCTGCCGCCTTTCCAATTATTTCTGGGTCTCATTTTATGTGGCCTACCCATAGCTCCTTTTAAAGTAAAATTTACTTTGTAAACAGTGAAATGTTTTACCAGGGTATATGGTTTCTGCAACCTCTCCTTGCAGCACAAATTCAAGTCTTTGAGATGAGTGATCCACTCACTCATTTGCTTCCAGTCTCATTTGTTCAGAGTTCTAGTTTCTCCTTTTGCCATTAGTGATATAGACCACATTCCCCTACTAGAAAAGGTCCCAGGCTTGAGAAACTTATGCTGAGTGAGATAATGCCCAGGGCAAATGACTTGCATCTTCTCTCCTAGCATTCTGTGTTGCTTGCCTTCCCCATAATCTCATCATCCTTCCCCCAAAGGATTTTTTGAATCTTGCATCAGGCACATACACACACCACACACATTTATATTAGAAGCCTGTTGATGAAAATTAGCCAGTAATTATCCTATAATCCCCACGGTCCTCATTGTCTTCCTTTTGGACTTGATGATCATTTGTCAGATATCTGAGTTCAGCTATTTAGAATTCTTCTTCCTTCTCCCCTTTGTGGGCTGACACATCTTGATGAAGGCCCTCATTTAGAAGGAACAGTCTTTACATCTCTGTTAGTACAGTGTAAGATCATATTTAGCTCCTATTTAGTTTTAGTTCAAAACACAATTTTTATATGCCACAAAAAGCTAATGTATGGGTCATTTTGCCTAATGCTCTGCTTATGGTAATGAACTATGATCATGTTCTAAGATATTCCTACCTCAAAAAAGACTATAAGAACATTCATTGTAAGATTCCAATTTGAACCTATGCATTAAGTTCCCTCTCCTCCCATATTCCCACTGAAATGGCCAAAGAATATTAAAATGAAGGAGAAAACATCTATATCATCTTGTGGAAAACAGGATAAGTTATAACAGATAGTCCAAAAATAGAAAGGAAGTTTTTCAAGAAATAGCACAGGTAAACTGGATTTAAATGGTAGTATGTAATTATGGTTAATATTCTGAGTGGATGATAGTATTATGATTATGTAGGAGAAAGTCTTATACTTAGGAGATACATGCTGAAATGTTTAGGGGTGAAGTGTCATGATATCATCAATGAACTCTCAAATAGCTCAGGGTGAAAGAACATGTATGTAGAGAGAGATAAAGCACGTAGGGCAAAATGTTGATTTTTGAAACTTAGGGTGACTATGGATATTTAATATACTCCTCACTCTAGTTTTCTGTATATTTGAAATTTTAATAAGTAAAAGTTGGATAAAAAGTTGAGGGAAGTACTGATATTTCTGTGACTTAATGCAAAAGAAAAGCTACTCTGGTAATTCATACACATGATCTACCATAAAAATCATCACCCTCTCTCCCTGAATAAATTTAAAAAACATGCTCAAGGAGTCTGGAAATTTGGGGGAGAAATGTAGGGCAAGGAATAGGTAACATGCAAAAAGAAAAAAAATCAGTTTCTCATCCAACTTCTACATATGCATTAAATGTAAAAGATAATGAAGCAATGTCTATAGGATTTTGAGGATAATTTAAATGTTGAAACCCAAAAATTATATAAGCAGTTAATCAAACATACAAGGACGCAGAAGGAAATTAACAACATGCCCTCCTTGAAAAAATTATTCGGAAAAGAATATTCCAGCATGCTGAGAATAAATTCATAAACAAAATTCAAATGTATGTATGTTCCAGTATAAAAATTATAACAGTGGACAATAAAAACCAATTTCCATTAATCTACCATTAATGTCTAAATAATCAATTTGCAAAAGATTTTGTAGCAATATAAATGTTCAAAATAATTCTTTTAGAAGTATTTACTAATGTCGAAAGAAGTTAATAAAAATAAGCTGGATCTAAACAGTTAGTGGGGTAAAAACAAGAAGGAAGGAAGGTGTCATGAATCCCTCCTCTTACATGGGGAAAGTCACTGAGATTATTTTATTTCTGGTAGATAAATTTGAGCTTAAATTCTTTAAGTCAGCGGTCCCCAACCTTTTTGGCACGAGAGACCAGCAGAGACCAGTTTCATGGAAGTCAATTTTTCCATGGACCGGAGAGTGGGGGTGGCATGGTTTCAGGATGTTTCAAGTGCATTACATTATTGTGCACCTTATTTCTATTATTGTTACATTGTAATATATAATGAAATAATTATACAATTCACCACAATGCAGAATCAGTGGGACCCCTGAGCTTGTTTTTCTGCAACTAGATGGTCCCATCTGGGGGTGATGGGAGACAGTGACACTTCACATTATGTCTAGTCAGTCTACCCTGTAATCGTGTTTTGGTGGCTGTCACTGCAGAAAATCCTGCTTCACAAAGATAGGATGCTGGAAATGGAAGCAGGCTTTTCAGTGTTTTCATGGCAATCTCAAGATATTCTGCCTTGACTTTAATCCAGAACATATGGAGATTTGAAGTTGTCTCAAACATACTTTAAAGGCCACCGTTACCTGTGATCTCAAGCAGTTGATCGATCCTCTTCTAACATGGACAAAGTCGGTTCACTGGGCTTAGTCACAAATGGGTCGTGGATCTGTTCCTTCCCAGTTTGGGGATCTTTTGTGGTTGGGAAGTAAGGCTCAAACTCTTTTGAAAGCTGAGATGGGTGATCATGCACCAGCTGGGAGAAAGAAGGTCCTGGCTCAGTCTCTTTCAAAATCTCTGATAATGTTTGAAACCTGTCAAAAATCCAATGTTCACTCATTGCCTCTGTAATTCTAGTGTGGCTTTGAAAGCAACCACTTTATCTGTTGACTTGAACACAGTTGTCGTTCTCCCCTGAAGTAACAGATTGAGTTCATTGAGAAGGTTGAATATGTCACACAAATTAGCAAGTTTTGCAACGCATTCTGTGCCACTGAAATGTGCTGCCAGTGGAGACTGTTTTTCTAAAAACAATCTCTGGAGTGGCTCTCGTAACTCAAAAACTCTGGACAGTGAGCAACCTTTACAAAGCCATCTCACTTCTGTGTCTAAGAGAAGACGTGTATGCTCTGCGTCCATCTCCTCACAGAGCTATGTGAACAGACATGAGTGAAGGACATGTACTTTAATGTGGTTGATAATTTTAATCACGTCCTGCAAAACACTGTTTAGTGCAGGTGACATTTTTCAGCTAGCCAGCATTTCTCTATGGATGGCACACTACATAGACTTACGTTCAGAAGTGACCTCCTTGACCGGAGTAGTGAAACCAGAAAGCCATCCAGTCATGGCAGCTGCTCCGTCCGTGCACATACCAACACAAAATGACCAGTTCAGTTTTCCTGATGTGTAATCATTCATAGACTTGAATAGTTCCGTAGCTGTGGTGTTCGTTGGCAAGAAAAGTGCATATAACATATCCTCATGCACATCCTCCTTAAAAAGATATCCCACAAAAACAAGCATTGTTGCCTTGTTGTTAACATCAGTAGACTCATCAACCTGGACTGCATATCACAGTGACGCATGAATCCTCTCTAACAATTGTGCCTCAATATCCTCTGCTATTTCATCAATTCGTCTAATTATGGTGCTAGCTGAAAGAGGAACACGTGCCACCTTTTGAACTGCAGCCTCTCCTAAAAGTTCACGGCAAATGTCCTTAGCAGAAGCATGATCAACTCTTCACCAATAGTAAAGGGCTTCTTAGCTTTAGCAATGCAGTTAGTCACTAAGAATGATGCTCTCAGTGCAGACACATTTGATGAAGTGATGACCGTCAATCATTGCTTCTGTTCTTCATGTTCATGTTTCTTCTTTTGAAATACTCCAAAGTCTTGCCTTTTAATAGAGGGTGCTTTGTCTCCATGTGGCAAAGCAGTTTTGAAGGTTTCATGGCTTCATTTGATAGCCAGTGGCCACATGGTATGCAAAATGGGCTTGGAGAATGTGAATCTCCTGTTGCAATGAACCCATAATTTAAGTAAGACTTTTGGTATTTTCTTTTTAATGCGCCTTTCATTTTGTTGGCAGCCTTAGAGTCTTCTGCTGTCTCATCACTGGGTCTTTCCCCCTTTTCAAAGAAGCTTTCCAGCAACGTTTGTTCTTTACTCATTTTTGCTAGGGTTAACTTGTGAGCTTGCCAAAACTGTGGCCTAGACAAGTGCTCAGTGCAGGAAAGAGGTACAAATGGAAGTGGTAAATAAAATAACGAGCTGGCCATGTGCAGACTAAAATAAATGTCGGATTCTGACTTAAAGCCTGCCACCAGATGCAGCTTAATTGTCAGCTTGCCAATCACTGATACGGTTTTGCTATGACTCTGCAAGCAATTGATTTATTATGGTCTCCGTGCAGTCTAACCTCTCTGCTAATGATAATCTGTATTTGCAGCCACTCCCCAGCGCTAGCATCACCACCTCAGCTCCACCTCAGATCATCAGATCATCATTAGAGTCTCATAAGGAGTGCGCAACCTAGATCCTTCACGTGCTCATTTTACAGTAGGGGTCGTGCTCCTATGAGAATCTAATGCCCCTGCTGATCTGACAGGAGGCGGAGCTTATGCAGAGATGCGAGCAAGCAATGGGAGTGGCTGTAAATACAGGCGAAGCTTCGCTTGCTCACCACTCACCTCCTGCTGTGCGGCTGCTTCCTAACATGCCACAGACTGGTACCAGTCTGTGGCCCAGGGGGTTGGAGTCTGCAGCTTTAAATAATTAAGTATAACTCCTAGGAGACTAGAAATAGGTAATTTTCAGACATTCACACAAGGGGAAAAAGACAGGGTTAAGTAGAACAGTGTTGGAGAGTAAAGAAAGGGAGGGAAAGAAAAAAGTTGAAAAAAATATATAAAATAAAACAGCAGAAATAAGACCAATGTATGTAAATGGGATAAAATCCACTAATATAAGATTAAAAATCCACTGAATCAACAAATAAAATCCAACTATATACTGCTTACAAGGCACACATTTTAAACAAAATGATATAGAAAAGTTAAAAGAGAGAGAGAGAGAGAAATGGGCAAGGATATGCCAAGGAGAATGCAAACAAAAAAAGAACAGGGAAACAATATTAATGAACAAAACATTAGCATTAAAGCTAAGAAACAGACAAAACATTAGCATTAAAGCTAAGAAAAATTATTAAATTAAACAAATCTGTCAGAAAAAAGTAAAATCCACAATGGATATAGAAAAGCTAAGTATAACTCTGAAATGATATTTTTAAAACTATTACAAATGCAAGAAGAAATCTGCAAAATTATTATCATAGTAGAAGATTTCACATTCCATTAGAAGATCAAATAGTCAAAAATAAATACGAATACTTTTAAATACTTTTAAATTAAATGATACCATTTTAATATCAGAAATTAAAAACAAAATAATAAATAAAAACTCAAAATACTTAGAAACTGAAAAGGACTCTTCTAAACTCTTTGGTCAGAGCAAAATAGCACAGTTTCTAAAGAAAATAGTGTTAGCACCACAGAATATGTATAATGACATGTGATGTTTGGCCAAAGATACACTCAGTAGAAAATTTGTAACTTAACTATTTTATTATTAAATAATAAAGAATAAAAATTAAGCATTAAAATTAGACTGTTAAAAACTGATTACTATACACAACTCTAAACTACTTAATTTTAAATCTTTATAAAATTGACTAGGAAAATGTACAATAACAAAATTAACTGAAGGAATTTTTAATCTAATTAGTAATAGTATGCCTAAAGATATAACAATATTAGAATGAGCAACAAGATAGGCATACAGCTGCTATTTAAATCATTCTAGTGTGCATGGCATTTAAAATGTACAAAGAACAAAACAAAAGTGTCAACATTGAGAAAGAAGAGGCAAAATTATCACTATTTATTGGTGATTTGATTGATTACACTGGAAAACCTAAGAGAAACAACTGAAAAACAGCTGAAACTAGTAAGAAAGTTTGGCAGAGTCCACTTGAAACACTAAAATATTTTAAAAGAAATCATTTTCTTACCCCTAGAATAATGGGAGAAAACCATTCACAATAGGAGTAAAAAGCAATAGTAATGATGTGGACCTAAGAATTAAGTTAATAAGAAATATGACTAAGTTAATAAGAAATATGCAGGACAAAAATGAATAAAATAATAAAATTCTAAGGAGAAACATAAAAGACAACTGGAATAAATGAAAAGATATACTGTTTCCAGAAGAAGTTACTGAATATTATGAAGATTTCCTCCAAATTAGTCTGTAAACTTAATACAATTGCATTTAAAATCCAGTGAGACATTTTTAAATTGACAAAAGTATCATAAACTTAGAAAATAAACATTCAAGAAAACCCAGAATACTTCTTGTAGAAATATGAAATTGGTCAGGGAAATTATAGTGCATCAATACAAAGCAACATGTTGCACTCATTTGAAATGTTTGTGGAGCTCTAAATTTATTAACATGGAAAGACGGTCACAAAATATTAAGTTGAAAAGCAAACTGTAAAACAATATGTTTGGTTTGAGCCCCTTTGGGTAAATACACAAATAGAAAAATTAAGTGTCGAAGCTATATACAAAAATATCAATAGTTATCAACTCTAAGAAATTATAGGCTTTTTAAAATTTTTAATTGTGTATAAATGAATTTTCTAATTTTTCTACAATGAACATATGTTATATTTGTGATGAAATTAAAATATTTTACCCTTTGGGTTAAAATATTTTACCCTTTGGGTAAAATATATTTTGGGTAAAAGGTATTTTTTGACATATTTTTAAATGTCTATCAGCATCAACAAACTGATGTAGCCCTAAAAAGCTATCTTTTGTGGGAGAAATTTACATCTGTAGAAAATATGCATTGTGCTACTAGGCCTTCCTTTGTCCAAATCTAAGAAAGATTAACTGAAAATCTGACATCTTAAAGACCTAAAAAAGAAAAAAAACATTTCCCATCTATTCTCTCTGAGGGCTGCTACCTGTGAGGTTTCATCTACTTTATGAGACCACCTTTGCCAGCCAAGCTTTCTCTTCTCTCCCTCCCATAACCTGTCTTACTAATACAAGTTGACTTACCACCATAACTCTTTTGGGCCCTGCTCCAAGCCCCCATTATTTCTGTGACCTCAAGATGGTATATAAGCTTCTGCACCCCACTCAGGGTTGGATAGTCACCCTTTGATGCTTCCCGTAGACACATTAATAATAAATTTATATGCCTTTTCTCCAACTAATCTGCCTTTTGTGAGTTAATTTTTCAGTGAACCTTCTGAGGACAAAGAGAAAGCTTTCCCTTCGCCCCTACTATGATTCAAAACAAAAAGTATGGGCATATTTCTTAAACATACCCACTGTAGTTCTTACACCTTTCAGTTTATCTAAGCCCTTCTTAAAATCCCATCATATTTTGACCTATCTTTTGGAATAATGGGTTTCATGACTTTACTGTAAATGTGTAAAGCCATGCTTTCTTTTTATTTGTCTTCAAACTAGCTTCAGTATGTATTTTTTGCTCTTATTTTTCTGAGTTTTACTCATCTGACTCCTTCCTTTCATGACACTGTAAATTTTTTTATCACATCCTGCTCCACCTTCATCTTTCCAGATTGAGAGCATTAAGTAGTCAGCCTGTCCTCATAAAGCAGCCCCCATTTGCTCCATCTCTGTTTTTACTGCATCGTTAAAATGACCACATGGCCAGAATTGAGCAGTATATTTCCAATTTATTTTTCTCTAACTTCCACTGTATAAGAGTTATTCTCCCAAATGTAAAATATTATCTTCAATATTATTTATAAGAATATTTATTGAGCCAAATATGTTTATGGATTACTTCTGCACTGTCCGCTGGGAAAGCAGAATCTCACTTTAGGTCAATTTCAGTGACAACATCTATAATACTATAGTTTTCTTACCTCCCAAATAGACATAGATTGGCTAGAAGACTGCACAGATGGATCTGTATCCAAATTCACAAGGAAGGCCTTTTGTGAATCAATAAGTGCTATCCTTGTGTCATTTTTCTTGCTGTCAAAATGCCACAGTAAGGGAAAAAAGGGTCCCAACTCAGCCTGTGTAAATCGTTAGCATTTGGCTCTTTCCAGATTACTCTGTGTGTGTGCACGCATGTGTGTGCACTCACAGAACGTCTGAAATGGCCTGATCAGATGTGCAGCATTACCAGGAAGAAATGGAAAATCTACTGTTTAAATTTGCATAAAAGAGCCTAGGAGTGGAAAGAGAGCAGGGTAAGACTAGGTGGTGGGCAAACACGGAGAGCTGAGAGAAGGAGGGGAAGACCCGACTCACCTGCTCACCAAGTAGTCCCATGTAATAGCTCCTGCGTGGAAAAGGCCGTTTGCACAGCTGGGAGCCACTTTAATTGTCATCACAGACCATTTACGTGTACACTCTTTTGCATACACCATTTAATGTCACACAGAAAGGAATATTGATATCTCACTTCCCCTTCATTTCTTCTCACCCAAACTGTCACAACCTCCCAGTGCAGTTCCATTCCTCTCCACTTCATCTTACATATTGGTGTTGGAGTTACATGTTTAAAGAAAGTTCTTATGTTGTCACTTTTCTGGTTTAAAAAAAAAAAAAAGCCATCTCTTGGTCCCTATTGCTTCCTCTGCAAATCTTTCAAACTAGAGCCAAAATCTGATCACACAGCATGAGGTCCTTCCAAACCAAGCCCAGCCGCCCCTCCAAGACTCACATATCCAGCGACCAAGTTCTTTCCTGCTCACTGAAGCACTCTGCTTGCCTTTGCTCACCATCCCTTCTGTATGGAGTCTTTGGCTTCCCACCTCCACCTGTCCAAATAGCACCCATTTTTTAGACTCTCCACAATTGCTCCAACCGGAGAAAAAAAAATCGTTAACTTTTCCCTCTTTTCCTTCCTATTCTCCATGAACTTTTGGTGAACCTCTCTAAATCCCTTAGCACAATAATAAAACAACAAGCACTTACAGCGAACTCCCTAAATGTTGGGTAGGGTGCTAAATACTTGTCTTAATTGGAGATCCTTTATGGTTGTGGGAGTTAGAAACTTTGCTAGAAACAAGTAAAAGGCATTTTATTATTACAACCCAAGGAACCCAGGGTAAGATATATAATCAGGAAATCAAGAAAGGGACCGTTCTCTCTATCTCTTTCTCCCTCTCCCTCTCTCTCTCCCACCCTCTTTCAGCAGTGCCTCCTCCTGGGTGATGCATAGCATAGTGGAGACAGTCATAAAGGCTCTCCCGCCCTCCCTCCACCAGCCACTACAAAACCATACTATTTAGGAGTGTTTAGTGAATATTGTTTATATGTGCAGATTATTATGGATAAAAATGATTATTGGCAAAATAGCAAAAGTAGATTATTTGTATTAGGTAAATATACCTTATTTAATCAAGTCTAAGCCTCCATGGATTGTGAGACACCCCTCTATTTTATGTAGCATCAAGAAAAAAAAATGCTACCTTTTTATAATTGCTAAGAAGCTGTCAATTATAAGATATATTCTTTTTAGAGATGTTAAAATGTAAAACAATGTGATTTTTTTTAACATTTTCCAATTATTTAACCATATTCCCACCCCCCCCAAGCATGCAGATAACCCATCATTCTCCAGTTTCTGTTAGTCTCTAGCTGTTTTGTCTTGTTCAACTAACTGTGGTTTATTTTCTTTCTTTTTTTAATTGATATATATAATAGTTGTTCATATTTTGAGAGTACATGTGATATTTTTATACAGTGTATAATGATCAAATTAGAGTCATTAGGATATGCATCACCTCAAATATTTATCTTTTCTTTGTGCTGGGAACATTACCCCCTTGCCCGCCCACTGGCCCCACCTCCTCCACCTGAACAACCTGACCAGAATCCCCTGTAACCAACCACACTTAATTACTGGGGCCACCACTGCGGGGGGCAGGGTGGGTCCCACCATGATTTCTCCATATCATTTTGATTATAAGCCAGAGTGGTTATTCCAACTGCAACTTTCTATACAAATACTAATCCAATTTTAAATCTTAAGTCACTTCTTTAATATATATGATCTCTGCTCTTCCCACCTCCTCCCCTTTCTATTGCTCTCCCACTTTTCCTTTGCTGGTATTAGCCACATGCTCCTATTGCCCCCACCCTTGTATACGGGGGCAGGGGGTGGAGCAGTTACCCTTCCTTTCCCTCTTGCTGAATAGCAGACTCAGCAAGAACAGCCACATTCTCATCTAGTTTGGCGTTGGTTTGGGGCAGTGGGCAGGCCTTGAGGCTGGGGAAGGGACAGGCAGCTCTTCCCTCAGCTGGCCATCACCAGGCTGCTACCCCC
>CAUYRT010085849.1:0-25066 GCA_963574885.1 Lepilemur ruficaudatus | reverse complement strand
TGGCCAACCAAATATATATAGAACAAAAAAAAAAAAAATTAGCCGGGCATGGTGGCGCATGCCTGTAGTCCCAGCTACTCAGGAGGCTGAGGCAGAAGGATCGCTTGAGACCAGGAGTTTGAGGTTGCTGTGAGCTAGGCTAACGCCACGGCACTCTAGCCTGGGCAAACAAAGTGAGACTCTGTCTCAAAAAAAAAAAAAAAGAATAAACTATCAAAACATATGTTTCAAAACTAGGAAATATACATTCCTGTATCTCAAATTGTTTTCTGTATAAAAAATCATCTTTAGGCCAGGCACGGTGGCTCACGCCTGTAATCCTAGCACTCTGGGAGGCCGAGACAGGAGGATCGCTCAAGGTCAGGAGTTTGAAACCAACCTGAGCAAGAGGGAGACCCTGTCTCTACTAAAAATAGAAAGAAATTAATTGGCCAACTACAAATACATAGAAAAAATTAGCCGGGCATGGTGGCGCATGCCTGTAGTCCCAGCTACCTGGGAGGCTGAGGCAGAAGGATCTCTTGAGCCCAGGAGTTTGAGGTTGCTGTGAGCTAGGTTGACGCCATGGCACGCTACCCCGGGCAACAGAGTGAGACTCTGTCTCAAAAAAAAAAACAAACTTTAAAATACCTTTAACCCTTGCTAAAAATATATGTATATTTAATATTTTTAAATGTGATAAACATAAGTTAGTAACTTCCATTTATAGTCACCATATCATTTGAAGTAAGGGATATTCAAATCTCAAAAGTTAGTTCTCATTTTGCAGCTGTTACTATGGCAACTTGCTGCCACCTGGTGGCAATGTATCTATTAACAAATTGAAAGAACAGTTCTAAGAAGAAAATCTAACCATTAAAACTAACAAATAGAAGAGAACCAAAATTTAAATGTGATGCAGTCAACAAAATAGAGGTAAAAAATAACTCAGATGACAAAGGGCTAACACTGCAACTTTAGAAAAAATTTTGCATATTAAAATTCACACACCATTCCAAAAAATTAAGGTCAATTCTTCTATACTCTTTAAAAAGAAAATACCTTCCCCCACCATCCCACCCGCCAAGAAAATAACAACAGCAATATTAATAACAACACTTAGCCAGATTAAAATAGTGGGTTACAAAGGATAGTTAAAACCTTTAAAAATAATATTGCACAATATCATCTCTTCTTCCAAATAGTTCATCAATACTGTGGCAATCCCTCTGCTAGAGAAATGTTTACTCTGTAATTAGGGGAAAATGTTCTGATATTACCTGGTATTGCCCTACTGGTTCTGCTTATCCAGAATAACCTTTCCCCCCTCAGTGAAAAGCTGTTTTCATAGTCATCAGTAAACCCTTTGGTAAAAAGATTAAGCATTATCAAACCTGCTGGAACTACGCGATCTTCTTGATGCATTATAACTTCTGGGTGGTGTTCTGGATTTTTTATCCTTCTTTCTTTTTTCATCTATCTCTTTGGCTCTGTCCTTTTCTCGTTCCTTTTCTTTGTCCTGTTCCTTTTCCTTATCTTTGTCACGCTCCTTTTCATGCTCTTTTTCCCGCTCACTCTCTCTGTCCTTCTCCTTGTCCTTTTCCCGTTCTTTGTCCCGGTCTTTATCTTTGTTTTTACCCCGTTCCTTTTCTTTTTCACGTTCCTTTTCCCTCTCTCTCTCTTTTTCCCGTTCCTTTTCTCTATCTTTCTCTTTCACTCTTTCCTTTTCTTTGATCTTTTCTCGAGTGTCTTTTCTCTTGTCCCTTTAAAAACAAATAAAAATAAATTCATAACTAAAATCATTCCACACCCCAAAAGTACCACCCTCCTTTTCCTCAACAATTATCAACACAAAACAATTTATAATGGCTACAGACATTACATGTAAATTTTTATATAATTCAGGTGTCCAAGAAGCCACTAAATGAAGCCATTACATCAAGCTGAATTGAGTAGTTTGGAAACTTCGTGAGTCATACTGACATCCGATTCAAATCAATGGCAATCAATATTAATCTTAGATTACTAAAACAATCAGGAAAAAATTTATTTCTCTCATTAAAAGCCTAAACTACAACAGATTTTTAACAAGTGAAGCCAAAGAAAAAATTACACTTAATTTCTCTAAAACACACCGTGAACGTGACCGACTCCTTGACTTCCGTCTCTCTCTTGATTTAGAACGTTTTTTATGTGGGCTCTTGGATCTACGTCTGTCTTTCTGTCTGGAACGTGATCTATTATGGGATCTACTCCTAAAGAAAAACAAATTGTTAGAATATCAAAACTTATTCTTAGAATTTCAATTTTTAAAAAATTTAAGATGTCTTTCAAAGAAGATAATTTAATAATCTGTCCTAACAGTATTTACCAATATATTAAAATTTTCTCTTATATAATGCTTTTGTTAAGATTATCTGAAATAAGTTTATTAGAAACTTTACCAGATTTTTTGTTGTCTAAACCACAGAGATAGAAACAAAGAATTTAACAGTTATTTTCTGTATCAGACTTAAGTTGGTATTTTCAGGTGTGGCTTTCTTTTGCTAATCATACATCTCAAATTAGTATAGAAAACTTTCTCCATAGTCCACGTTTTCATACCATAAATTGTCTTCAGCTCTTGATTTGCATGTAATGTGGATATGATGCATCTTAACAGGGAGTAGTGGTTATATGGTTCAAATGGCTATGTGCTGTTTGTCATAAACGTATTTTTTTTATTTTTTTATTTATTATTTTTTTGAGACAAGAGTCTCGCTCGCTTGCCCGGGCTAGAGTGAGTGCCATGGCGTGAGCCTAGCTCACAGCAACCTCAAACTCCTGGGCTCAAGCAATCCTTCTGCCTCAGCCTCCCAAGTAGCTGGGACTACAGGCATGTGCCAACATGCCCGGCTAATTTTTTGTATATATTTGTAGTTGGCCAATTCATTTCTTTGTATTTTTAGTAGAGACGGAGTCTCGCTCTTGCTCAGGCTGGTTTCGAACTTCTGACCTTGAGCGATCTTCCCGCCTCGGCTTCCCAGAGTGCTAGGATTACAGGCGTGAGCCACCACACCAGCCTGTCATAAATATATTAAGAAGAATATATAAGGAAGCACACTACTAACGATGGTGGCTAGTGTGACAGGAAAATAAAAATCATTACTCTTAAGTTAAACTAGATATAATCAAATGTTAGATCTGCAATGTTTTGGTTTTACAGCTTTAACTATAATCATAGCTACAGGTTGAGTATCACTTATCTGAAATGCTTCAGACCATAAGTGTTTGAAATTTCAGATTCTTTCAAATTCTGGAATATTTGCAATACATGTATTTGCCAGTTGAGCATCCCAAATGCAAAACTCCAAAAATCCAAAATGTTCCAATGAGCATTTCCTTTGAGCATCACGTCCACACTCAAAAATTCTGGATTTTGGAGCATTTCAGATTTTGGAGGCTCAACCCACATTAAAAGAAACTATTATTGGAATTCTTGCAAGAAGAAGAACTGTTGTTCCAATTTTGACTAGCTCCCCCCCCCCCCGAAATAGCTGTTCTAATAATGATTCTTTTTTCTCCATAAGGAGGTATCCTAAGCACTATTTATTAAAATGTAGGCCGGGCACGGTGGCTCACGCCTGTAATCCTAGCACTCTGCGAGGCTGAGGCGGGAGGATCGCTCAACGTCAGGAGTTCGAAACCAGCCTGAGCAAGAGCAAGACCCCATCTCTACTAAAAATACAAAGAAATTAATTGGCCAACTAAAAATATATATAGAAAAAATCAGCTGGGCATGGTGGCACATGCCTGTAGTCCCAGCTACTCAGGAGGCTGAGGCAGCAGGATTGCTTGAGCCCAGGAGTTTGAGGTTGCTATGAGCTAGGCTGATGCCTCGGCACTCTAGCCCAGGCAACAAAGTGAGACTTTGTCCCCCCACCCCCAAAAAAGTAACAAAATAGATGCACACCTTAAACAGCAAAGTGATTAAACTCACCAGCTTTGGAGTCTGACAATCTGGCTCTGAAACTCAGCTCTGCCACACACTAGCTGTGAGAACTCTGGCTAGTCACTTAAGCTCTCTAAGCCTGAGTTTCTTCATCTATAAAGCGAAGTAAGAATCATACCTACATCGCCTAGAGCAGTCATGAGGATTAAATCTGAGGATGTATATAAAACTACCTAGCAGTCTCTAGCACAGAGTTAATGCTTGAAACTCTTAATTCTCAATATCTTCAACATTAAAAATTAAGATAAATGTAATCCTTAAATTATATGTTTATTCTAAGGTGGTCAAATAAACTTCCACGAGTATGCTAAAACTCATCTTGATAGTCATGTTTTACTAAATTAAGTTAGAGCAAATATCTGTAAAAGAGACATACTTAAATAACCATGCTTGTGGTATGTTATGAACCAGAATAATCTCTATACAATCCTCAATTAATAATGAAATCTTGTTTTTTAAACACATTTTTCAGTTAGTCAAAATTTGTTTTCCAAAATTTGTGAAGCAGTGGCTCACACCTATAATCCCGGCACTTTGGGAGGCTGAGGTGGGAGGATTACTTGAGGCCAGGACTACAAGACCAGCCTGGGCAACACAGCAAGACCTTGCCTCTACAAAAAAATTAATCAAGTGTGGGGGTGTGCACCTGTAGTCCCAGCTACTCAGGAGGGGCTCACTGGGGCCCAGGAGTTTGAGGCTGCCATGAGTTATGATCATGCCATTGCATTCCAGCATGGACAAGGGAGCAATACCCTGTCCTGTAAAAAATTATTAATTAGTTAAAATAAAATTTTAAAAAAATTTAAAACGTGCTTTCTAACATCATTTGTTGTATGGCTTTAAAATACTACACTTGTCTTCCTGTCACATTTTTAATACAAAATAATTCATAGTTCATTGAAACCTTTATCATTAGTAGCTTAAGAGACGTGAAGGTACAGGACAGATGTTAGGGCAAAACTGTATAACTTAGAACATTAGTCCATTTGCAGATATCCACACAGGGCACTTTTTTAAAGTGCCTTTGCTTCTATGTACACCTTAATAAAAAGTCTTAATATACAGATTTCTGTTCTAATTATCCTTGCTAAAAATATAAATAATTCTTTTGTTTTCCTCAAAGCAGTGCTTTCCCATCTTAATTAAGCAAAGAAACTCCTTTTATAAAATTAAGTATAGCCCTAATAAATGAAAGTTAATAATAAAAAAGCACTTATCACTTGGCTTCTCATCTTACCCTGCAGGTCTCGAGATTTCAAAAATCACTGCTCAAGGATAACTATTACATTTTAATTTCAACATTACATATTTTCATGTCTCTATCTCACCCACTCTAGTAGTTTTCTGATTAACAATGCTAAAAGTAGTCAAGAGCAGATCTAATCCAACAAAGATAAAGATTTGTGTTATCATCAGCAGTTCCCACTTTTTAATGAGAAATTATATTCCCATTGTTTTGAATAATACAAAACTCTATTTTAAAATGAAACTATAAATAAATGGCAACTTACCATTTCCTTATGTTGCATCAAAGTTCATTTGTAAATCAGTTGTTTTCCATTAAATCACTACAAAATGTCTAATAGTTTATGCTGGTCTGTAAAGTTACTTAACTTAAAAATACAACAATTATAGTGCTATACACCTTTTCTAACACTGTTTCTATTAATAAAACGTGTCAAAATTTGGACAAAACGGAAACACAATTCCTCGGTCCTTGGCAAGGTCAGAGTAATAAGAAACCTTTCCTCCCTCTTACAGTAAAAATGGGAAGGAATAGAGAAAGGTTGTATGGGTGGTTAGAAGGCAGGAAGCACAACTCTGGAAGCATATAAAGATGGAGAAAAAGTAGAAGAGGCTGGGCCGTTAAGAGAAAGGGCTCCTGCAACCCACACTCCTGGTAAGCCTAATAGGTCAGAGCAAGACCTGAGGACAACTCCCACTACCATGGGAGGAAAAGCCAAGAAAGGCCTGTCATTCTCTCCCAGGCTCCTGGGGGTTGGAGTCCTTCTAGGTCAGAACCCTTAAGCCAAATGTTTTTAGGTAAAGGATTTTTTTTTCTCCTTTAAAGAGAACTCATCCTTTTTTGCATTAGTATTTGTTTATGAGAGCTTAGTCAAGGTTTCCATATGCATGTATAAGAACAGAATACGCTAACAAAAATATGTATGTATGTATCTATGTATGTATGCCAAGAGCTAACAATTTCTGATGCTATACAGACATATCTACAAGAATGTACTCCCATGAATGAGAACAGTGATCAACAGATTTTAATTTAGACTGAATAACCCCTCCCCTACTAACCCTTAGAAGGGGAAATAGCCAAATATACTTAAAATAAAAACAAAACCCTTAAAGTAGACAGCTAACTTATTTGCCATAATTTCAATATGCACATAAAGCTTCATACAGATTATCAAAGAAACAATGATGTTACCAAGTTTTGGTTTTTTCCTTGGAACTCAGCTCTCTTAAAACTCAACACAAAAATGAGATTCAGGTCATTGGTCTTTTTTTCCTCAGAAAGGAAGTTATTACTCTTCAGCCCAATTCTATATTTCCTTGATCTCCTTTATCCTCACCACATCCTGTCAACCTAGGGAGATATCCATAGGCTAGTACCACTGCTGCTTCTGCTCTACTTTCCTTCTCCAAGTCTGGCTTCTGCTGCACTGCCTTACTCCTTACACATGAAACAATTTCCTTCACTTGGTTCTGAATGTGCCTTACTATAATACCCTGGATATAGAGATAGCAAAACCATATTCCAAAGGAGATTCTGCAAACTAAGAATAATAGACATGTATACACCAGTATAGCCAGAAGTACAGTTCACTAGATTCAAAGAAAGAACATCCTTATTTTCCTATTACATTCTTTGAATTTTCTCAATCATCACAGAAAAACAAACTAAACTGAGCTTGATGGTGAGGCTCAATGTACAGCACACTGGTTCGTTTTTCCTTCCCCTGAAACGTTCCCCCTTCTCTAATGCATACAACATGCACACACACTCCTCCCTCCCCCCTTTCTCAAGACATAAGTATGAGTACATGTATGAGTGCACATAATACGCAATTAGGATCCAGTATAGACACTTTCACATTTCAACAGTAGTTGCCCTCCACACCTTAAAGACAAATTTTTAACTTAGACATGATTTTTAGGGTACTGCCAGTGAAGATAGTGTTACAAGTTTACATTTTGAGGTCCCCTTTGCACCAAACACAAAGAAAAAATAAAGAAAACCAAAATGGCAAAGCTGTGATCAAAAACAAGATAAACAGAACAGAAACTGAGCTTAGGAAAAGTACACCAGTTGGAGCTCAAACTGCAAGTTACTCCTGTGTTTTCAGTCCAAAAGTGGGCAGAGGAGGCTCCTATTATCAGAGGTACCAAGGACTCAAAGTGTTCCACTGGACACATGGTACTGGAGATAGGGAATTGCTTGAAACCAAGATCTGGGGTAGTGCTCCCCAGACCTGGAGTGGACTGAGAAAAGAAAACAAAAAACCTGAAACTTGCATAATATTATCAGCACGGACACTAAATATGTTCCCTTTTCTCGATATGATGAGTAAAAAGAATTTCTGCAACTTCTGTATAAAGACTAGTTCACTCTCAGAAAACTCAGAAATGGAGTATCTTTAGACAGAAAACCAACTTTCTAAAACTAAAAATTACTTGAAATATTAAAAATTAAATATTAGACAAAATTTCATTCTTTAAACTATAGTATTATAATTAGAGCAATATTTACTGGTAACCACACTTCCAGGTGAATACGACTACAATTTCTAAATTCTAGTATTTTGACAAAAAACTCATAAAATCTTAACTATTTTAAATACAAAACTAAAAAAAACTATTTAAATATGATAGTAGAAATTCTCACCTGTGTTTTGATTGTGACCTTTTCCGTCTAGAATGGGATTTTGAGCTAGACCTGGATTTTGAGCGAGAATGGGAACGAGATCGACCGCCTTTTCTTTCATTGTTCTTTCCAGACTCTGGGAGGAAAAAACCACTTTGCAGTGTAAGCTCAGAACAATTAAAGATCCCAGTTAATAATTAGGCACAAGTGGAATGTACCACATATAGTGCAAGGGGCCTACTCTCTGTACATCCTCCTCCTGTGCAATTATCCTTCAGAAACATCCAAGAAAGTCATTGCATAAACTCGTTGAGTGCAGCCACCCTGCAGCAGTACATATAAACCAGATGATTATAAACAGCTGTTCGTAATATTTTGTTGCTGCCATAATGTACGATTATAACATGTCTGTAATTCCTATGACAGTGATTTTAAGTCCTTTTTCCATTTACTCTGCTAGAATTGAAGCTTAAATTATGAGTGGTAATTTAGAAAATCTGCTCAAATGTAAACCACCTAGACATTTTTAGATTGGATTTTTAAACTATTTTAGTTAGCAACACAAAAATTTGAATAGGTGTTTCTTTATCATGCTAAAACAGTATCTGTGGGTTTTTTTCCTAAATCATGGACTCTCTTTTCTATTTTTAAAGTTAAAACTTTGAAGAAAAGTAAACCTACAGAATCATAACATTTTAAATATATTTACTCTTCTTTTTAGCCTCTCAATAACACTTATATTTTGCTTTCAGCCAATCAGTTTTGAGCAGATTATGCTAGTAAAATATAAATATTTAGAGCTGATTAACTCAGACTAATGTGCCTCGATTCGGTATCATGGGAAAAGACAGGATTTATGCTAAGTCGTTCTTTGACATGAGTAAGTCACTTACTATTTCTTGAGTTTCAGTCTTCTTGTTTGTAAAACGAAGGGACTGAACACGATAATTTCTAAAATTCCTTTCAGTTCTAAGAGTCTGTAATCTTTAAACTAAGACCTATGTAACAACGCTACATGGCCTTACCTGGTTCAATAGCTGCTGAGATAAATGACTGAGCCTCTCGTACTCGCTTCATTACTTCTTCTAACTCCTTAGCTGCAGCCTGAGGTGTCATCTCAGGGGGTTTTACTATTGCATTGTTGGAGTGATTTATTCTAAATTAAAAATATTAGCATATCACAAATACACACCATATTTTATAAAACATGAAACAATCAAATGTCTGTATGATACACATATTTATAAATCTGAGGACATCTCTGAAACACATTAAAAATGATACAGCTAAATACAGAATAACCAAAAACAACCTTAAAACCATGATTAATCTCTCATCTCTACCTCGCATCATCTCATTAACAAAGCTAAGAGAAAGGAAAAAAGAAAAACTACACCCTAGCTGACTTCTTTAAAAACTCAAATGCATCAGACCAAGTGCTTTTCGATATAGCTTAGAATTATAATAAATTTAAATGTTGATACCAATACTAAAATGAATCATTTCTATGTTTAGCTCATAAGATTTTATTGATAACCTGTGCACCTTGGGAGGATGAAGGGAAAGCTGTATATCATGCGCATCATTTTAATTGACCCCGAACCACGGCTGAGTCAGACTCAGACTAGAATATTGGCAGCATCTGACAAAACTCTTCCTCTACTAGCTAACAGTGGCTTCTCTGATGCACATAAATGAATTTGATGTGTCTTGCTTTACCCCTTCCACACAGAGAAGACAAATACCCACTAAGAAGTTATTTATCCTTTAACAGTAAAATCCTGATCAAATTGTGTAACTAAGGCAATCATCTATGAAATTTAGACAAAATTATATTTGCCTCAATAATCTGCATGAAATAGAATTTCTGTATCTGAAAGGGTACATCAATTTTTTGTAAAGATATGAGCAAACCTTAGAAGTCAAAATGTTTGATATATAACTTTTTTGGATACTTAATATTTTATGTTCTTCCAGAGATTTTGAATTTACCGAACTTCTTATTACTAGAAGTATTGTAGTTCAACTCACATGTTAAGTTGCCCATTAGTCTAGAGTCATAATGCAAAACCAGCCTGACTTATTAAAGCTTATGGAAAAAGATCTACAACCATTATGTAGGGTATATAAATAATGTTAACATTAAATTAGACCTTATAAAACAGAAAATGATGAAGATAAATGTCTTTAGATATAGGTATTTAAAAGCTAAAATGGTAACTATCTCATGTATTTCATTTGTACTTAACAGTCTTTCTTTCCACAAATTGCCAATTACTATGAGTATCAAAAAGAAAAGAAGCCTTAATTATAAAAAAAAAAAAAACTTGACATTTTGCAAAATCATTAAAATTTCTTTGTTTAGGATTTCTTACTTCAGTGGCCTGTCTCCAAACATAACTCCATTAAAAGCAAGGGCCCTTGGGACAGAATTTTGGTCTGCAAATTCCACAAAAGCAAACCGAGTTGGCTGAGTCTCATCACCTGCCATCCGCACAAACTTCACTTCCCCAACTTGTTTAAAAAATTCAAGTAGTTGATCAGCTGTCGTTGTCTGAGGAAACAAAGTGACACTTTAATAAAATATATGCTTTCAAAAAGCAGGTAAATACTACTTTATCAACTGATATGATTTTTATGAAGAGAAAAAGTTAAGTTTCTGCTGCTAAACTTCTTCTTAGTTACCTGGGAATTCAAATTTCCAACATAGACTGTTCTCCTAATTTCATCAATCTTGGAAGGATCTACATTTCCCATAAGTGGTGGCTGTGGTATCTCCCCAAGTGTTGCAATGTTGGGGTCTAGAGCTGCTGCTGGTATAGCTCCCAAACTGCTAAGTGAAACACCAAGCTATTAAAAGAAAAAAAACACACAGAGCATGTATTTTCTGTTAATATCCCAAAATTACCATTCTCTCTAATCTTGAAAAGAATGGATCAACTCAACAAGAATGGATGGAGACTAGAGATCCCTTACTTTAAGCCATGTTTATTTCTGCATTATTAAGACAGTGAGGTCACATTAGTTTTAAATGTAATTAGAAACATATTTCTTAACTGTCGGGCATTTTACCTATTTTTCAACTTGACACTGAAAACAGTTGATTCTCATTTTTCGAGGTACAGAACCATTGTTCCCAGGGAAAATAAAGGGTGAAATTCCTGCCAGCCTCTGGTCACAACATTTTCATCAACCGATAAATACATAACCTTATTTTATGTGTGTTTCTGTTTAAAGACGCCTTGTTATATATTTTTGATTCATTAACACTGAACTCACAACCAGCAGCACTATAAGTCATGCCTGAATAAAGCTTAGCTAACACACTTGTATTTTCTCCACAGGGCACATCACAGCCTTCCTGCACTTAGGAACATTACAGAGAACTTTAGTATTACACTTGGGTGCAAAATCACCAACAAAAAGCAAAAAACTTAACAAAATGTGGCACTAAACAAACTGTGAAAAGTACACTTGTTTACAGCATGAGTACCAAAACAAGAAGACAGAGTTTGACCTCATCTGCAAAGTGCACATCAAGTAACTCAAATTTTTCATCACTCTGTGTCCCCAAATGACCACAAAAGTACTTCAAGGATTGATGTGGGGAGTTCCTAAAACATTTTACTTAGTAAGTGAACTCATAAACTCAGAATTCACAAATGAGGATCAACTCTGTACCATGGCCTTTCAAAAACACAGATTATGTGAGTTCCAAATAGTTAACAATTATCATAGCATCTAATTTTGCTGAGTTATTAACTTAATCCTCATATCAACCTTGAAACAGATATTATTATGCCAATTTCACAGATAAAGAAAAAGACTTAGAGATTAAATGATTTGCCTAAAGTTATTCAGTGGTAAAGGCTAGGTACCACTATCGACAGAATGAAACGAAGTTTACCTAAGAAAATAAATCTAAAATATTAAGCCCCTTACTTACACTATGGTAGGAAAAGGACAAAAACCTTTGAATGATCTTTCCATTACATTATTACCAAATTCAGTTTTTAGTTCAAGTGTAAAGGAAAATATTAATTTTAATGTTAACTTAAACCAGAATAAAACAGAAAACATTTTCAAAAATAACAAAAAGACCTTTTCATGGGAGAAAAAAAAGAAAACACAACCACTTTTCTCATTTCTACTTACGTTATTCAAGAAAATTTTGACGACTGATGACTATACATGTGAATATGTTGCAAAACTACTAAGATTTAACAACTGTTAAGTAACAGCACACTTCCTAAAGGCGAAAACACAAGCTTAAGAAACTAATGTCAGTCACTATTGCTGTGGTAACAGCCAGTCACGTGTTCAAATCGCCAAATCATGCCACACTCCTGCTTAAAACTCAACAATGGCTTCTAATTACCGTAAGAATAAATTTCAACTCCTTTTCATGGTCTAAAAAGCCCTCCATAAAAACCTAAAATTCTGCACTTTAAAGTTTCAGAAACTACTTTTACAATTTGGATTAAATTAACTACAATCACAAAGCTTATTTATTAAGTTTACTCCCTATCCAACATCACAAAGCTACATTCAACTTCCAATTAATCTGAGCTTTGTATTTTGTTTTAGGTTTGTTTCTCAAGAAAATGACACTTCTTTTAAAATAAATGACCACAATTTTTTACACAAAAACCAAGAAGCAATATCCTTTCTTAATAACCCACTAGGAAATCACAAAGGGGGCATTAAATTACTATTTAATTCTGCATAATTAATGGAAAAATATTTTGGCCATGTTCTCACCTCGTTGCATTTTTTCAGTATCAGACAAATGCTTCTCAGATATTTTTTTCCCATTACCAAGGTTGTGGATCATTTCATTTTAAAAATGGATTTAGTCCTCATGAACTGGGAAATACAGTTACCTACATCCTCCAAAATTCACCATACTATCCAAAATACTGTTTCAATAACTGATTTTCTAATGAATAATCTATTTGAATTCTCAAGTAAATGAATCCCTAATTACTTCAGGAGTAATTCCAAAAATTGAAGTCAGTGATAATGTGGGAAAACAATTTAAGTAGCAATTTTGAATTCTCTCCACTTAAAAAAATAACAGATCCAAAATGGAAATAATTTTGTAAGCTCTTTATACAACTGATTATATAGCTGAACTTCATCCCTTCCATAAAAAAGTTTATAGTACTTACTGTAGTCAAGGGATTTGGGGTTGGTATGGGAAGCAATCCTGCACCAGGCATCAGACTTGTCATGGTTGGAGCAGGAGCCAATAAAGAGAGGGCTTTGGATTCCTCTGGGATTTTACCTGCAGAGGCAAGTTCCAAACATTACAGAAAGCAGAAACACCACAAGAACTTTACACTATGATTTTACATTTTACCCTTGCACTTAAAAAATAATAATAATAAATGAATCTATCTATCAGATCCTTATAAAGAAATAAATAAAAACTTAAGTCTTTCCTTTTATCCTGCTCTACTAGGAAAAATAAAAGTGAGCAAAACTTCAAAGATTAACAATCTCATTAATGGAATATTATTTTAAAAACTGAATAATGTAGACAATTATTTAACACTTTGAGCTATGGGTCACCTGTACTGGAAACTTAATGTTCATGAACCAAACGATATCAATCAAGCATGGACGCTTTCCCAGGACGGTGTTTTCGCGGTGATCGAAAGTTGTGTTACACATGACAACCGTTCGTGTTGGCTGCATCACTAATAGCACACAGAACATCAGATACAGAAAAGAAGAACATTTTTTAAAGTTTAATCCCCAGAAATGGCAAATAACCAAATTAGTCAAAAAAAAGAAAAAGAAAAAACAAATATGTGCGAATTGAAATTTGTTCCTTATAGAGTGCCCCTATCCTGTTACTGAACTACCATCTTGTGATGCAAACAATTTTGATAACCCTCCAACAGATTCCATTCAATTTCAAATAGAAGAAAACAAAAACCTACTTTATGCAATCAGCTTCAATTTAAAAGGAAGCCTACATCCATTCAGTTAATAAGGCATCTCACCAATATCAGACATGCCTAAAGAACTCAGTTCCAAAATACATGCCTTGGGAAACTGCTAAAAAATTTTCAGAGTAACCAACAAAAAAAGTTCCCTAGTCGCAGGAAACTTAAAATATTAACTCTTACAACTAATTTATGCACACTTATCTCAAGAAGTTAATGTCTAAATGTCTTGCTTATAAACATTTCAACTGCCTAATAGCAATAAAAACAGGGAAAACAAAATTATATTAGGCACTAAAATGAAAAAAATCCTTATAACCTAAAAAATAAAAAACTTACTCTGAAATAAGTCCAATCTGCCATATTAAATTGCTGAATTCTAATCAATTAATTTTGATAAGGACTGCAACTTTCACACGTTTCCTTACCCTCTTAGCCAAAAAAAAAAAAACAAAAAAAAAATTTCTTAAATAATTGACATGTGGATATATTTAGAAGAACTACTCATGTGGTAATTGGCTATGCATTCCCATTATGAATTCCTCCAAAGTGTTTTAAAACACACAGTGTACTAAACCACACTAAACTCAAATACAGCATATGCAGTAAATTTTCAAAAGCACCATGCCGGGCTTCAGTGGGAAAAATTATATTTAAAACAACCATATGTGCAGAGATAACTCTCTCAACAATATTATCTGAATATATCTCTAAATATAGATGGAATTCAAGATGAAATTTAAAACTTGCTTTAAATAATGCTATGTCTTATTTTACGAACAGACTAAAAATTATTTTATTAGCTTTAGCAAATGCCTACTATTTTCTAGTTCTGCAGCATCTAAGTTTATATTACTTTAATTTACTAATTTCAAAAACAAAGTTATTTTATCATTTCTATATAATAAGAATCTTCAGATTTCTTAACATGCATAAAGATAAAC
Source organism: Lepilemur ruficaudatus (assembly GCA_963574885.1). Classification (NCBI taxonomy): domain Eukaryota; kingdom Metazoa; phylum Chordata; class Mammalia; order Primates; family Lepilemuridae; genus Lepilemur; species Lepilemur ruficaudatus. The sequence continues at coordinate 10,321 of CAUYRT010085849.1, read as the reverse complement.
AAAACATAGATCTTAATGAAAACATCAAATAACAATAATTTTATGTATTATTAGTATTAACACATGTATTTATGTATACCCACATATATACTATACTATTTATATTGATATCACACCTGTTTTATCTGTTATAAACAGGGTTTTTTTTTTTTAATGTTTGTAAAACCTGAACATTCTTGATAAATCAACTGAGGTCCTGAGGTGGAAATCCTATGCTTCACTACCCTAAAGTATGCACCTAAAAAAAATAAAGAAGAGTTCCAATCTAGTGATGTTCCAAATTTAATATTACTTGTCAATAAGCAAATCTATCCATTGAAGGCAGTGCAGAAAGACTACACAAACAAAAATGGTATTCAACACAGGCCGAAAGTTAATTACTTAGTATTGTGAAGTCTTTCACTTCTGTCTTAAATAAAGTATCAGTAGGTTGTCATATACTCACTGCTTTTCACAACAGTAATAAACTACTATAAATCTATAACTCTAAGCACAATAATATGTTTGTCTTATTCTAATTACCATTAAAGGTACTTTAAGTAAAAGTTCTGATGCTTAATTTCTAAGATCTATCAAATTTACCCTGCAAATTATATACTATCAGAGTATATAAAAGTATAAAACAAATAAGCATTTAGCATTTTCCCCAAACGGCACTCCTCAAAGACAACTGAGAGGAAAACACCATCTCTCACGGTATTAAAGTGTTAGTCCTAATCTCAAAATCCACTTAGAAGCTGGTAATCTTTGAAGAATTTTCAACAAAAAATTCAAGCAAACAAAAACACACACGCAAATAAATAATCAACGTTTTCTCAGATATCCATTCCCCACATAGGCAACAAAGTCTTCATAAGTCAAGGAAATAAGTTCTATAATTAATAATAGAAAAGTAAAAGGCTCTTCTCAACTCCCAGATTGTAGTAACAAATTTCCTTATTTTCCTTGATGATTTTGTGTGCCTAAAATTCTGGGGGGAGGATGAAAATTAGAAACTTTCAGTTTTATGAGAGATGTAGACTTGAAAAAAACTACAAAAATGTTCAATTGAGATCAGAAAGTGTTCCTAAAATACCTAAGATTATTATCAATGTTGTAATGTTTCAAGAATAAAATGTACCTGATCATTCTAAATACCAATCAAGACTCACAATGAGCTTCACAACACTGTATCCTATTACTGCATGAAAATTTATCTTAAGGTTGAGCTCTGCTAATCATCTCCCAATATAATTTGCAACACGTTATGAACCCTTAATGGAATACCATTTACAAAAAACTGGAAAACCAGCTCACAAGTTAAAGTGAAAGAGATTTAACAAAACAAAAACAAAAACAAAAAAAAAAAGGGACAAAATAAAGGAAAAGAAATGAAATTAAAGTAAAACAATAAAAAACAGAGACAGGGCGTCCATCTTCTGCGGTTCAGACTTCGATCTCATTTCCCCAATGAAGGTTTCACTTGACGGCAGGTTTAGTGGCATGGCAAACAATGCCTAACTCAGGCAAGTGTAACAGGTCTGCCTTGGCCAGTCTAGTCATCTAATAATGCACAAATATCACATAGAGAAAACATACAAAACCAAATTAATAGTCAAAATCCATCTACCAGAAAATGTGGACATAAAGTTATGACTGATGATTAGGCTGACACCTTGTTATGTTCAACCTTATCTTTTTCCAAGTGTTAACATTTATAAAAAGAAATCTGAAGTGCACGCAACAACAAAAAGAGGTCATATTTGGACAAGCATAATGAATGTATATTTTATTTTGAAATGGTATGTTTTATTAATAGTTAATGCTTAATATGCATGAATCTATTACACATCAAACATTACTTTTACAGCTTATGATCTTCACACATTTATGTCTGTACTAAAAAAACAGCAAATTGAAAGAAACCGAAAAAACTTAAAATTTTTTCTAAGGTTCCTCTTACTTATGTCATGATGCTGTTTGTATAACATCAAGGAAAGGATGCAGTCAATGAAGTGAACAGAAAACTGCTCACAGCACCATAGTACATACATCTCCTCTTACAGAACTTACTCTACTCCACTGGAACACTTTTCTTTGGTTACTTCAAAATCACTCTGCTATTTTTAGTAAAATAACACATTCTTTGCTTGCAGTGCATAATCAGACTTAACAAATTCTTCAGGTTCCATAAATTCCATACATACATGAGTTGTATGTAAGAAACACAACTCTGTTGTATTTACTGTAACCAATGAAAAATATGTATCTGATTGTTTTGCTAATTCCCATTATTTTATAGGTTAGTGTTCTAAAATACTGAATTACTTAAAACTAAATTGCAATAAAGGTATGCTTAAATTTTCATGTTCAAAAATAGTAAAACTTTGTATCAAAATGGTAATATTAAAAATATCAAAAAGCTGTATCTGAATGTGCATGTATTGATCCCTATCTAGTAAAACAAACAATGAAAGGGACCCCTAGATGTCCATAGCCTTGAATATTTACAACAAATCACAGTCAGGGCTTCTCAGATCTATGGGAATACAGCAAGGCCCCAACCAAGCAACAATGTTAAAATCCTTCCTTCCAACTCGGTATGACCTAACATAACAGACCTTGTGCTGTTGGTGGTATAATTTTCTGACATAATTAAATTTTCAGTTTAATAAACCTTCTACTTGATTTCTTTTTTCCCAAGCAGTTTCTTAGTATGAAATTTCAGTACAAAGTATGTAGAACTAAACAATTAACTAGCTCCTTTTCCATCTCACTCTCAAATTTGGGCTCTCTGTACCCTTACAGATCAGCAGACAGGAATATACTTAGCAAATAATTAACTTTAATCCATTTTTATTTTCTCTAACCACTTTAACCCAAAGCATGGGAAATATACTTTTAAATTTATCTGAAAAAAATCCCGAATGTCCTATTCTGGGACTTCAAAAATACTAGCCTGGAACTCACTGTAATTGACTGTAATGTTTTTGACATCCCAGAATAGGGATTCTGAAATAAGCATAAACATTGTAAGTGTACCAAAGTGCTTATTATCTACTAAGATATTTTAATGTTGACCTGGCCACTAAAAGAGGGTTTAAAAATTACATATGAAATCCCATTAAACTGTTTTAGGTAAACTTGTATACTGTAAAACAGTTACCATCATCCATCAGAGAAAATCTATTTCAAGGACATTTAAATTTACAATAACCCAATTTTAAAATCCATGTACACATGCCATTGTCAGTACTCTGAATAAAAGTTAATTACACACCAGAACTCTCAAAATTCAGCACAGCTTATTATATGAGTGGCTCTGTAAATAGAAGTTACTAAAGAATATTAGTAATAATTAGTTCTTAAAGCAGTTTAAGTCATAAATTTAACAAGTAACTAACTGTAAGGTCTTTGTTCTTATCTTCAACAACTATCTCCTTGATGAAGACTCTAGAAAATTGCTTTTTTGTTTCACCCTCCCCCCCCCCGAAAAAAGCCAATAAAAGAAAAAAGTAAGTTCCAGTTTCATAGTAAACAATTATACTGAGTAGAAAATAATGGTCTCACAGTAACAATTATGGTAAATTACCTTTAAAAGGGTCCCTGAAAGTATAAATTACGAATATTTTTCTTATAAATATCATTTAACCTCAATTTGTCAAAATCTGTGCACTGTTTTAATTTGTAATAGTATCAATACTGAACACATGGAGTAAATGCTTACTTATTTATGCTTTAAAATAATTTCCCATATCAACTTACTTTTTAATCTTTAGAAAGATTTCTTTATATTCTGCAAATTGACTACAGAAAGCCAAAGCAAACCAGAGAAGCCAAATAATTTATGAACTTTTTAAATGTTAAGTTGTAAAATCTCAAACATACATAAACCCTAAATTAACCATTTTAATATAATTTACTATTAGCTAAAAATTTTTCCTTCTCCAAATTTCATTCTTGCTTACTCTCTCTCTGTCTCTTTCTCTCTCTCTCTCTCTCTCTCACACACACACACACACACACACACACACACACACAAATACTGTCTACTTGCCAATTTCTAGGAAAGCCAAAGGCAGTAACAGAGGACAGAGATTAAAACAATGGGGAAAAAACATGAGAGATACCAACCTTCTGCACAAGGAACAACTATCAGAGCTCTGTCAATAAAAACCGTGTTAGTTAGATGCTGGGCCACGCCAACACTTGATGGGTCACGAAACTTAACATAACATACTTTGGAGGAAAAAGCAAGAGGTGCGTTGCTGCAAGATAAAAAGAAAAACAGTTGGACTAATAAACATTTGCTTGGTTTTGTCATTTTCATTTAAAATTTCTTTCATAATTTTTACATAATCTCACACAATCAATTAAGAAATTTTTGTTGCTAAGGATCAAGACATAAAATAGCAAAACTTAGTCATTTGATGGTGATTTGTCTGCCAAGACAAAAGACAATGTAGGCAGGCTTACAGCCTTATTTGTAAAACTTGAAACTTAAAATTAATCTGTCCTTAATCTGAGTGAAGTGTGTAACAGCCAATTTAACCCAAAGATGTTCAACCAATGTATCATAAGTAGGCAAAATCTTTATAAAAGCTCCAGTTCTCAAAACTTCAAATTTTATAACTGCTCCAACCCTTCCTAAATGTGATTTCCCAGCATTTAAATTACTAAATTACTTCACAACAGTCCTAGAAACAATCAGATAATATGGAATTAAAGTTAAGGTCTTTTGCCTACTCCAGACTGCTTTAAGCTGGACAATGTAATTTTCCAGACAAAAGATTTTACAAACAAAACTTTACATACTAATATGCAAAACAGCACAGACTCTAGTCTTACTTGATTCAGTTCAATCTAGGCCTATGGGAAAAAGGAACCAGACACAGCACAAATGAAAGGAACTTTTCCTAATATGAATCCATCTTGTTAGACTCCAAAATATACTATCTTCATAGACAATCATTTTGTCAACCTATCCATAATTATTTTTCATTAAAGTCTGTAATTGTCTTTAGCAAAAAAAAAAAAAGAAAAAAGACCCAAACTAAACATATATCTAATCTGTAACATAAACATACAATCACTTGAAACATTAAGATTTTTCGCTCTTTAAAAAAATAAGAGATCACTTGAAAAATATCTTGTATGACTTGTGCAATATTAATTTACTCTGGTTTACAAAACAGGTCAAGGAAGTTGACCACAATCCCAGAACAAGCAAATAGCAAAGTTAAGATTTAAAATCTAATCACCCAATTCCAAATCTCATGCAACCATACTTATTCAACTAATCAAGAATTTAAATACCATTTTGATATACTATTGAGTTAGCAATTCCACAAATACTAGTCATCATTAAAATTCAAAAATCTTTCTCTGTAATCCCTCACACACAGCAACAAATACATCTTTAAAAACAATGTAGAATAACCACATTAATAATGGTTAAATTTATATATATTTATGCTATTAACCAAACACTGTGATGATAAAATGTATTTGTATTTAGAACTTGAAACTATTTACATCATTAACATAATTAGTAAGGTTAATTAATTAAAGTTGGTAAAAAGACCTCTACCTTTTTCACACCCAACTCAACTCATTTCTGCCAAAGGCCACCCAATTCAGTATTCACACCAGCTCTCACAAAAATCCCCCCTTATCCAATCCAAGATCTAAGTCAAAGCATTTTATATATTATCACTGAGGTAAATAGATCCCATTCAGACTTAACTCACCACCTTAGATCATCAAATCTCCAATTTAATAGGCCTCTCGTGAGCTCTGGACCCCCAGAACCAAGTGCCCGCGGAGTACTACACTTTGATGATTACCAGGGTCCACCTTTAACTCATTAAGTACAGAATACATTCACCACCCTCTTCCTTACCAACCTGCCCTTTTTCCTTTATTTCATATCTCAATGAAAGATGTCATAGAATTACTCAAGCCTTAAACCTGGGAGTCACTAGCATCACAGTCATTAGTGCTGTTTACCAAATATTTCCAAAGCTCTTTCTAGGTTCATGGTAAAATTCTATTTTTCTGTTCCTTTAAGTTAGGTGTGACCATATAACTTCCCTTTGACCAATTAAATATGAGCAGAACTAATGTGTCACTATTCTGAAGATGCTTGAAGAGCAATTGCTTGGCTCCTTTCCTCTGCCACAGTGACCATCAACATTCAAAAGATAAGTTGGTGGCTGATTCATCAGCATCACGCTATAGTGAGTGACCACAATGAGCAGAGTTCCCACTTCTACCAATTTAGTGTAAGAAATAATATGTTTTGTCAAACTATTGAGATTTGGGGTCGTTTCCAGAACTCTGCCTATCCTACTGATAAACCATTCTAGACATTTTTGTACCCCTTATCCAATAGGCCCATAAATCCTGCTAAGAATACCTCCCAAGTATTTATCACATTAAGTATTAATGAATCAATTAATTTAATTAATTTCATCATTCTCACTATCAGTGCCCCAATTCAGGCCATCATCATTTCTCATCCAGATTACTACAATGGCTCCTAACCATCCACACTGCACCCAACCTCCACCCCTTACTATTGGTCTTCCACAATAGCTCCCAGAGTGATCTTTCTAAACCCTAAATTTCATCATGTCATTCCATAGCTTAAATTTCCTCAAAGGCAACCTTCTGTTCTTGCTTCATCATCTAAATGCACCCAAAAATCCAGGCATACAAATACTTGTGGTTCTGAGAACACATGATGAACATCTGGGTCTTCTACAAACTGTTCCATTTGGCTGTGATGTCCTCTAACTCCCTTTTTGAATGGTAATTCCACTTTTCCTCAAGGCTCAGGTTTCCAAGGTTGGGTAAGCCATCTTAAAATACCACAGGGATAAAAAAAAAAAAAAAAAAAAAAAAAACCACAGTGATTAGGTACGCCTCCTACATGTGCTACCAAGACATTCTGTAAAACTTCAACACAGGCCTTATCACAGTTTCCTTATGTGAAATCTTCAACAGATCTTGTAAACTTCTCTAGCCACAACTGATAAGCCTCCTGTCACAAGGGCCCATTTCACTGGCTGACCAGCAACTTACAATTTGAGTAGTCAGGCTTCAACCAAATGAGCTTGGAACAATCAGATTCTCACTACTGGGCTGGAAAGTTACTTAGAATCGCCTTGGGCCAGATACACAAACAAACTGAACTGACAATACTCTTGAGAGCAAAAGAGATAGTCACCTTGATTGCTGATACCTTTCTGGTTCCCAGTCCCAGTTCCCAGGAGGCCTGGCTGTACTACAATCTTCATTTTTCAATTTAATGAACTCTCTTTTTAAGAAATAATACCTATTCTTGAACTAGACTGGATAACACTTTTTCTGTCCTTTGCAACCAAAAAAATTTAGGATTACACTGACCTACTAAAGCCCTATCAATTGCAACAGGAATACTCTTTTAGCCCCGAAATCTTCAAGAACCTGACAAGCCATCATTGAAGCCACGTTTCCTAAACTGAAAGATCCTTTTGTGAAAGAATGTAAATACAAATAATCACTATTGAAAACTAAAATCACATTCCTAAAGACCCCTAGTTGAAACCTACTTCATTTCAAACTTAAAACATCCAAAGAAATAGGAAATCTGAGACTAGTTTGTAAAGCAACTACATATAAATAGACATGTCACCAAGATTTGAAAAGCCTGGAAACTGGTTAAAAAACGTTGGTCTGTTATGAATGGCATAATGGAAGTGTGGGTAGTAGGTATGACTACCCCATTGCTTTAAGCAATTTTCTTAATCTTCATCTCCAATTACCTCCCGTAAAATGAGAGAGTAAACGCTAATTTATATTTCCTTTATTAAAATATTTGGGCTTTTCAGGAGAGGTAGTAACACTTTTTTTTTTTGGAGACAGAGCGCAGTGGCGATGTCATAGCTCACTGCAACCTCAAACTCCTGAGCTCAAGCGTCTTTCCTGCCTCAGCCTCCTGAGCAGCTGGACTACATACGGGTGCACCACCATGCCCAGCTAATTTTTCTATTTTTAGTAGAGATGGGGTCTTGCTCTTGCTGGTCTCACACTCCTGAGCTCAAGCGATCCTCCTGCCTCAGCCTCCCAGAGTGCTAGGATTACAGTCATGAGCCACCACACCCAGCCGTAACACTTTTATTTTTAACATTATTGAGTAAAATATGATACAGTGGCAAGCTTACATACAGATGATGAATAGCCCAGCAAAAAATATGTACTTACTTATAAATCAGTATGTTTCCAAATCTTATACTTAGATCCTTCTCTTTAGTATATCTAAACTACCAAATAGATTTACTTTTTTAATCAATCATTTAAAAATGTAACTTCGATCTACAGTTTTAATTTTTAAAAGGGGGTTACATATTCCATTTGGTCCAATAGTATACATCTATAGAAGGTAGCAGTATTCAAATTTAGCAGATTTTAGTTTGATCTCATTTGTTGACTCAAAATTTTTTTAAAATATAAAATCTTACCATTTTTCAAAAAAATTAGAATTTTTCTCTGAGTTGTAAATGCAGAAATCAAAGAACCAACTTTTTGAGCATCAGTTAAATTTCCTGGGCCCTAACGAGTTATTTTGTTTTTCATTAAACAAGGTGATGGTCCCATATAATATTTTAAAAGTCAATGTGGTAATAAAATGTCCAGTATTTTATTAGTACATTAATATACATCCTTTAGAGGATCTATCCCTTTTGGGACATAATCCAAAACATGAGCAAAGTATAGAGTTCTAGGACAAAAATATTAATCGACACTTTATTTATAACAGGGCTTCAATGGTCCTTTGGTAGCACAATTCCTCCTTGTACAAGACTTTCTTATGAATTGCTGACACCCACTAAATGTCAGTAGGCCTTCCAATCACAGCAATCATAAATACACACTTCCAAATGCTTCTAAATAAAATCAACTGATTTGTAATACCAAAAAAAAAAAAAAAGCAACCAAAATATCCAACAAAGTACAACACATTTAGAATATATTAGTCTTTAAATATTACTATAAATAAAACACAACAATACTAAAAATGCTTATTACAGGTTAAATGAAAAGAGTTACAATCACAGTGTAGGACTGCTTTGATTGCACTGTATTACAATAAATGTATATAAGAAGGACTGGAGGGAAATACAAGGAAATGGAGAAAGGTTTTGATACAATGGTAGAATCTTAAGTTGTTTCCTTTTCTCTATTTTCCATTAAGTAGCTATATTGGTTATATTAATTTTTTTAACTAAATAGACTTAAATAAGTAAGTATTTGATACATTTTATCTTTCTTTCTTAGAATCTTTGAAGACCAGAGAAGTGAAGGAAACCAGTAAGCAAAAAAATTAACACAGACAAAATTCTCTGGTGTTAGAAATCAGGATAGGATTCCCCTTGGGGGTTAGTCACTTGAAGGGAGGCACAGGGAACTTCCAGGGTGCAGATAATCCTGCTCTGTGTCGTTACACAGTTATGTTTACTTTGTAAAAATTCATCAAGCTATATACACTTCCGTGCACTTTTCTGTAGGTACTTTATACCTCAATGAAAAATTTACTGAAAAAACAGATTTCTTACTTGTATAAAAAGGTTTTCATCAGCTATGAGACTCATTTATTGCGCAAAAAATTAAAATAGTAATTCTGGATACTTATCTGGCAGCACAAAAAAGGGTGACAGATTACAAATAAGAATTCTTAATGCTTACAATGAATGTTTACATGAATTCTTAATGTTTAGAATTTAAAATGGAAAGAAGACAGAATAATGGCCAAAAAACATATAAAAAAATGTTCAACATCTCTAATCATTAGAGAAATGCAAATTAAAACCACAATGAGGCCAGGCATGGTGGCTCACGCCTGTAATCCTAGCACTCTGGGAGGCTGAGGCGGGCGGATTGCTCAAGGTCAGGAATTAGAAACCAGCCTGAGCAAGAGCGAGACCCCGTCTCTACTATAAACAGAAAGAAATTAATTCACCAACTAAAAATATATAGGAAAAAAAAATTAGCCGGGCACGGTGGCGCATGCCTGTAGTCCCAGCTACCTGGGAGGCTGAGGCAGTAGGATTGCTTGAGTCCAGGAGTTTGAGGTTGCTGTCAGCTAGGCTGACGCCACGGCACTCACTCTAGCCTGGGCAGCAGAGTAAGACTCTGTCTCAAAAAAAAAAAAAAAAAATTTGGATGTGGACATAGGTTTGAGATGCCTAGGAGACATCCAAGCGGAGGTATGGAGTAGGCAGAGATACACACGTGGAGTTCAGAGAGCTCTGGACTGCAGATAAGCATTTAGGAGTCATCAACGTACAGTACACTGTTT
>CAUYRT010085848.1:0-24099 GCA_963574885.1 Lepilemur ruficaudatus | reverse complement strand
AATTAATTTCTTTCTATTTTATAGTAGAGACGAGGTCTCGCTCTTGCTCAGGCTGGTTTCGAACTCCTGACCTTGAGCAATCCGCCCGCCTCGGCCTCCCAGAGTGCTAGGATTACAGGCGTGAGCCACCGCGCCCGGCCTTGCCACAGAATTTTGAAAATTTTTTTCCTGGCTCCTACTTTTGCAATTGAGAAATCTGCTGCCATTCTGATTCCTATGGCTTTGTGTGTCACTTTTGTTTCCTTGTGGGAACTTTTAGGATATTGTCTTTTTTTGTTTGTTTGCTTTTCTTTTTTGACAGGGTCTCTCTCTGTCCCCTGGGCTGGAGTTCTGTGGCATATTATAGCTCACAGCAACCTCAAACTCCTGGGTGCAAGAGATCCTCCCACCTTAGCTTCCCAAGTAGCTGGGACTACTGGCGTGAGCCACCACGCTGGTCTCACTCTTGCTCAGGCTGGGCTCAAACTCCTGGCCTCAAGCAATCCTCCCACCTCAGCCTTCCAGTGTGCTGGGATTACAGGTGTGAGCCACCTCACCAGGCCTAGATTATTGTCTTTATTCCTAGTATCCTGAAGTTTCACAATTATGTGCCATGGGATGAGTCTCATTCTTAATAGGTTTCAATGGGGTTGAGGAGCACTCTCAGTCTGGAGAGTAGTGTCCTTCAATTCTGGAAATTTTTCTTTTATTATTTCTTTGGTAATTTTTTTCTTTTCATTTTCTTTGCTCTATTTTTTTTTTTTTTTGGAACTATTATAGTCAGCTGTTGGATCTCCTGGACTGATCCTCTAATTATCTTTATTCTCCTGTTGGCATCTGTATGTGTTTCTTTTTCTTTCTCCAAACAACAGAAATTTATTCTTTCACAATTCTGGAGACTAGAAGTCTGAAATCAAGGTGTCAGCAAGACCATACTCCCTTTGAAGGAAGAATCCTTCTTTGCCTCTCCTAGCTTCTTGTGGTTGGCAGCAATCCTTAGCATTCCTTGCTTATAGATGCATCTCTCCACTTTGCCTCTGTCATCACTTAGCATTCATCATGTCTGTGCCTATATCTCATCTTCTCTCCTTATAAAGACAGCAGTTACATTTGGGTAAGGGCCCACCCTAATATCCTCATTTAATTTGATTACATCTGCAAAGATTCCATTTCTTAAAAAAGATTCCATTCATGGGTACTAGGGTTTACAACTTAACACACTGACTGCCACACTAGAAAAAAAAATCTTTTTCTTTGGGGCCACAGTGGCTTATTACAAAAATAGAATAAAAACTTTGAAAACAAAATAATCCTTTCTAATTTAATGAAAAATTTGTTATTTTTTATTGTTTTCTGTGCGTGAGTTATATTGGCTCCCAAGGTAAAGAAACATGTGAGTTACATATGCTTCACGAGGTCCTGGGCTCAAAACTAGCATGAGTTAAATACAACTCACATGGCAGTTAATATGTTAAATATGTCTTTTGGGAGACATAATTCAACCCACAACAGCTTTCTTCTAAAGTTCTATACTTTGAGCTGATATATTGAGGTCTTTAATTCATTTTGTAATTATTATATATGGTATGAGAGAGGAGTCCAATTTCATTTTCTTTTTTTGTATGTAGTTATCCAGTTGTCCCCGCACCATTTGTTGAACAGACTATTCTTTCTCCATTGAATGGACTTGGCACCTTTGTTGAAAATGAATTGGCTATACATACACAGGTTTATTTCTGGACTCTCAATTTGATTTCATTGGTCTAGATGTCAACCCTTGTGCCAGTACCAAAGTGTTTTGATTACTAGTGCTTTGTAGTATGTTTTGAAATCAGAAAGTGTGAATTCTCCAACTTTGTTCTTCTTTTTCAAGATTATGTTAGCTATTTATGGCCTCTTCCAATTTTATATGAATTTCAGGGTAGGCTTTTCCATGTCTACCAAAAAAAGCCATTGGAATTTTGGTGGGGACTACACTGAATGTATAGATCAGTTTAGGTAGTAGTGCCATCTTAACAATATCGAGTCTTCCAATCCATGAATAAGAGCTGTCTTTGCATTTAGTTAGTCTTAAAATTTCTTTCAGCAATGTTTTATACTTTCCAATTACAAGTCTTTTAGCTCCTTGGATAAATTTATTCATAGGTGTTTTTTCTTTTGGATGCTATTATAAATGGAATTGTTTTCTTAATTTCCTTTTTAGATTGTTCATTGAGTGTGTAGATATACAACTGACTTTTTCTGTTTTGATCTTGTACCCTGCAACTTTGCTGAATTTGTTTATTATCTGTAGTAATTTTTTCGTTGTTGTTTTTTGAGGATTCACTGGGATTTTCTATGTATAGGATCTTATCATCTGAAAATAGAGATGGTTCTTTGTTTCCAATTTGGATGCCTTTTATTTCTTGCCTAATTTATCTATGTAGAGCTTCTGATATTAGGTCATTAAATATGAAATGTCCAATTTTGAATCAAAAGTGTATATTATATCTCAAACACGAAGCAGTACAATTAATCAAAGTATGCATCTAAACTATCAACACAGTTTTGCTATCTTGACAGTAGCTTGTTTATGCCAGCAGCAAAGAAGCCTGGAGAGCAAGTGGCAATGAAATCGTAAAAGGTGTTTCCCACAGCTTGTTGAGAATTGGATATTTTTCCTTCCAAAGCCTGGAAGAAGTGGTAGTCACGGTCTAGTCAATACAGTGGTAACAGAAAGTTTCCAAGTCCAGTCTCTGTAGTTTGAGCGGCATTGCTTGTGCAACATGTATTCGAGTGTTGTCTTGAAGGAGGATTGGCCCGTCTCTATTGACCAGTCTCGACTGCTGTATAGAAAGCATCCTCATCATTTTGTCCAGTTGGTTGCAATAGACACCCACTGTAATTCACTGACCAGGTTTCATGAAGCTGTAGTGGCTAATGCCAGCACTGGACCACCAAACAGACACCACTAGCTTTTTTGGATGAATATTCAGTTTTAGACTGTTTCAGCACTTCATCTTTATGTAACCATTGTGCCAAATGCTTGCGATTTTCTAAAAGAATCCATTTTTCATCACATGTTTAACAACATGGTGTAGAAAAGGTTCGCCTTTATGTCATGACAAACAAAGGCAAGCTTTGAGATGATTTCTCTTCTGATGCTCATTGGATTCATGTGGAACCCATCTATCCAGCTTCTTTACCTTGCCCATTTGTTTCAAATGGTCCAATATTGTTGGAATAGGAACGTCAAACCTTGCTGCTAATTCACATGTAAGTTGAGGTGGATTTGCTTTCACTACAGCTGTCAGCTCATCACTATCCACCTTGGTCTCAGATTGCCCATGCAGCTCATTTTCGAGATTAAAATCACCAGGACAGAACTTCTCAAACCATCCACGTACTGTGCTTTCATTAGCCACATCCTTCCCAAACACTTCATTGATATTTGAAGAGCTATCTGTGCTGCATTGGTTCCACAACAGAATGCATATTTAAAAATCACACGAATTTTTGACACATCCATGGTTTCACAAAAATTTATCTTACAAAAAAATTTGAAAAATAATCACAAGGCAAAACATGCGTTTGCAAGACTGAGGATGTACCGTCACAATAAAAATAAAATAAGAAGTGTCAAGGGGAAAAGTCAGAGATAGCAACTGTGAAACACGGCACTTAAGGAAATCAGACATTTCATACTTGATAACCTAATACACCAAGGAATAGCACTGACAAACGCAGGCATCTTGTCTTGTCCCGGATCTTAGGGGAGAGATTTCAGGTCTCTACCATTGACTGTGACGTTAGCTGTGGGTTTTTCATAAATTCCCTTAACCATATTGAGAAAGTTCCCTTCTTTTCCAAGTTTTCTGCATATTTATTATCCTGAAATGCTGTCGGTTCCTTTCAGATGCTTTCTCTGCATCATTTGAGATAATCATGTGGGGTTTATACCCCTTAATTCCTTTAATGTGCTGTGTGACATTGATTGATTTTTGTACGTTGAACCAGCCTCATATTCCTGGGATAAATCCCACTTGATCCTGGTGTGTCGTCCTTTTAACATTCTGTCAGAGTAGCTTTGCTGGTGTTTTGTTGAGGATTTCTGCATCTATATTCAAAAGGAAGAGTGGTCTGTCATTTCCTTTTCTAGTGGTATCTTTGTCTGGCTCAGGTATCAGTGTAATGCTGGTCCCACAGAATGAGTTATGAAGTACTCTCACCTCTTCTATTTTTTGGAAGAGCTTGAGAAGAACTGGTATTAATTCTTCTTTAACTGTTTGGTAGAATTCACAAATGAAGCCATGTGGTCCTGGACTTTTCTTTGTTGGGAGGTTTTTGGTTACTGATTCAATCTTCTTGGTATAAGCCTGTGCAGAATTTTTTTTTTTAAGTCAGTTTTGGTAATTTGTGTGCTTCTAGGAATTTTTCCATTTCATGAAGGCTATCTAACTTGTTGGCATTTGTATTCTCTTATAAACTTTATTTCTGTAAGATCGGTAGTAATGTTCCCACTTGCATTTATTTGCACCTTTTTTTTAATAGCTTTTTAATTTTGTTGATCTTTTCAAATAAGTAACATTTTGTTTCATTGACTTTCTATTTTTTCTATTTTTTTATTTCATTTTCTCTGCTCTAATCTTTATTATCTCTTTTCTGCTAGCTTCAGGTTTAATTTGCTTTTCTTTTGCCAGGTCCATAAGTCATAAAGGGAAGTTATTTATTTGAGGTGTTTCTTCTATTTAAAATGCAGGCATTTACAACTATAAATTTCACTCTGAGCACTGCTTTAATGGCATTGAATACGTTTTTGTGATTTTGTATATTTGTTTTCATCTGAAAATTTTTTTTTCTTTCAGACAGAGTATTGCTCTGTTTCCCAGGCTAGAGTGCTGTGGTGTCACTGTAGCTCACAGCAACCTCAAACTCCTGGGCTCAAACGATCTTCCTGCCTTAGCCTCCCGAGTAGCTGGGACTACAGGCAAGCACCACCACGCCTGGCTAATTTTTTCTACTTTAGTTGTCTGGCTAATTTCCTCCTATTTTTTTTAGTAGAGACAGAGTCTCCCTCTTGCTGAGGCTGGTTTCGAACTCCTGAGCTCAAGCAATCCTCCCACCTCGGCCTCCCAAAGTGCTAAGATTACAGGCATGAGCCATCAGGCCTGACCTCAAAGTGTTTTTTAATTTATCTTGTGATTTCTCCTTTAAGTTGTAGCATGTTTTTGGAGATAAGGACAATAAACTCAAAATAAAAGAAGTGTAATGCTTTAGTGAAATATTAAAGGAAGTCTTTTAGGCTTATGGTGAGACTAGCCTAGCAGTTAATATTCTGAAAATTCACATCTGGAGGTGCCAGGCAGGTGGGGAACTCAATATTAGAAACACAAGCCAGATTTTCAGCCTTACCAGAGGGATGTCACCTCCAATGGGGTGGTACAGTCGGGTGCAAGATCACCCTATTCACCCCCACCCCTTGATGTGACTGCCTGCAGCCGAGAGGTTTTCGAGGCTCAGGTACAGCTCCCACGTGGCAGTGCTCCTGTCGGTGCTTGTGGAGGATGGAGCTGCCGGGACATGGAAGCTCACATGGTGCACTCTGTCCTGCACGGCCACTTGCTTTAGGGGCAGGAGCGTGTCCACAGTCTTCCGGGCATGTGAGGATGGCCACCAGCTGTACCACTGCTCACTGGCAAAACCTTTCAAGAAATCATACTGAACTTTTGAACTGTTTTTTGTCGATGTCTGCTTGTTTCCCCACAGGAAGGAAAAGTCGGAAAGGGAAAGAGAAGAGAAACGGAAGTTGAACATTTCTCCCCTCTCACTTCCAAGCTCCAGTGGATGCTGTAACCTGGAACGAGGAAGCCCCAGCAGAAGCCGTGCTGTTTCTGTTACCAGGTGGGGTGGGACAACAAGAAAAAATGAAGGCTAGGTAGGCCAGGATGGCTCTTGCCTGTAATCCTAGCATCTGGGAGGCCAAGACGGGAGGATCACTTGAGGTCAGGAATTCGAGACCAGCCTCAGCAAGGGCACTACACTAGTCTGGGCAACGAAGCGAGACTCTGTCTCCAAAAAAAGAAAATTATGGCCAAAAATTGACAAATAGAAATCACTATTCTACCATAGGTAAAGATCCCATTATCATTTTTCCTAGGCTGAGTGTGCTTGAGCCACTACATTTATTCATGCATTTATTGTTTTACTCAGGCATTACCTGTTGAGGTCTCACTGGGAAAGAGGAGGGCTGGGCTTTCTCTCATGTATGCACACTTCCCATCTCCCATCCTCCTGGTGGGTTTATATTGTCATTTTGGCTGGATCATTAACCAACATAATACCATCAACACTTCGCCAGCTGAGCCATGAAGTGTACTATAGTTATTTTTCTTTTCTTGTAAAACTTTTACTATCCCTGGAACTTAGTCTATTTATTTATTTATTTTTGTTTGCCTGTTTTTTTGCTTCGTTGTTTTATTTTTCAAATGAAATGTAGTTATCCCAATTCATCTCCAACTTCTCTGTTGCTGGTATAGATCTCCTCCCAGTACCTTCACTTTATGCCTGTCAATTTCATTTCCCAGCCTTCTAACTGCTTGACTTGGGTGGTTGATTTCTAGGCTGTTTACATAATCCTGGAGATTCCCTTCTTCTTTCTCTTGATCACACTGGTTTTTTAATATGTTTCTATTTGTGTCTTTATGGTTCATCCACAGAGAAGCAGAGATCACCAGGAAGTCAAAAGCAATGAAGAAAAAGGAGGTATTCACCCTCCGCTTCTCACCTTCCAGCTCACTTTAATGAATCCTTGTCCAAGAATTGAGAGAAACTTTATAGGTGAAGCCTGTAGCTGTAGCTGATTTAATCTAAAACTGAAACAACAAAACAAAAAAATACTACAAATAGAGACACATGTAGTCATTCCCAGTCCATGGGACAAAGGATATTAAAGTTCATTCCTATCATGGAACAAAGTCACTGTTTAGTTTACATTATTCATATATGTGTGTACTTACTAAAATTCACTTATTTATTAATAACACTATAGAATGTCTGATATTATATGACATAATAGTGGTAATCATAGATGATGTTCTTTACTGAGTACTTACTATGTGTCGAGTGCTTTGCTAAGTCTGTTTTAGACATTATCTCGGTTAACCCTCCTGGGGACCCTGTGAGGTGGATATCGTTACCTACATTTCTCCTGGGAGGAAACTGGGGTTTGGAGAGGTTTGGTAAGTATGTGTTAGGTAGCTATTCTGTACCATCGCTGCACTAGGCCCTGTGGATACAGAGATAAATAAAGACTCAGTCCCTGACAATACAAGGCACACAATTTGGAAGAAGGAGAAGGATGTATAAACCAATAAATGCTTTAATGCTTTTATAGAGATCCATGTGGAATCCGAGAAAAACCAAGGCAGGCGAAGCCAGCATGCAGCAGCTCTTCGGGAGAGACTTCCCTGAGAGGTGCAGGCCCTGGGGCCAGTTTGTGGAGGGGCACACAGCTGGGCTGAGGGGCTTGGGTGCTATTAAATATCATTTGAGCCGCAGGGCACAAGGGAGTGACCTGGTCTATGTTAGAACAGTCCGCCTGGCACAGCCAAGAGGGAAGAAATGGTGCAGATGGCTGTTTGCCCAAACCAAGAAGCAGGTAAGTGGATTCTTGGGACGTATGGCTTCTCCCTCAGATCTACATCTTCAACTGACCCTGAGTATAACTCTAGGTGAACCCTGTGGAGAACATTACCCATGTGAAAGAGTGGAGGAAGGGTAATAGGGTAGGAGCCCAAGCTCTGGCATGAGAAAATTCAAGCCTTTGAATCCCTGCCCTGCTTCATAATGGATGTTTGACTTTCCGCTTAGTAGCAGTGCAACTTGACCTTTCTGAACTTGCTTTCTTGGATGCAGAAGGGGATGCTTACTAGGAGGGTTGTTGTGATGGTTAGATAAGATAATTTATGTAAAGTTCTGGGCATAGTATCTTTCACCTAGGAATTGCCACAAGCTATTATCATCATTATTGTTGTTATAATTGTTCTTAGAAAGTATACTCTTGGCTTCCAAGAGGAGGGAAGCTTTCCACCACCACCATTTCTTCCCTCTTGGCTGTGCCAGGTGGACTGTTCTAACACAGACCAGGTCACCCCTAAGGCTCAAATGATAGCACCCAAGCCCCTCAGCCCAGCTGTGTGCCCTTCCACAAACTGGCCCCTGGGCCTGTGCCTCTCAGTGAAGTCTCTCCCAAAGGGCTGCTTAGACATCCCCTCCTCCTGGAAGCCTTCCCTAATACACCAGCAGCAAGCTTGGCCCAAGTGCCCCTGCAAGTTCCAGCAGCTATTTTGCAATCCCATAGTGGGTTGTAATTGCCTGTTCCCTGTCCACCTCTGCCATTCACCACCACCAAGGAAGAAGGTCTCTTGGTTTTCTGGGCCCAGGACAAACTGCACTGCCCTCTCTCAGGACCATTCTTTGCACAGCCTGTGTTTAAGATCATCCCTGTGCAGACCTCTTCCAGAAATTACTGAGGACTCATAACCATGGGACTCTCAGGGAGTTAAAGATGAAAAGGCCTGCCTCTGTTCTTGTAAATATCAGAAGGGAAAATTATGGGGAAGAATTCTTTGCCCTTTATAAGGGGAGGGAGGTAGAGCATGAAAGAGAACTAACATTTAAAAAGCATTTACTGTACTGTGGAATAATGCAAATGAGTAATTGTGTGATATTCTCATTCTGTCATTCCCAGTGTTGCTGGGAAGCAATATTCTCAGCATGAAAGAGAAGAAATTCAGATGTTGACCTAGAAGAGATGAAATTAAAATCCTATCGTCCTGATTTTGAATTGCTTATAAACTGAAGGTGAATTTTATGTTTAAAAAAACAAACAGCTGGCCAGGTGTGGTGGCTCACACCTGTAATCCTAGCACTTTGGGAGGCTGAGGTGGGAGGACTGCTTGAGGCCAGGAGTTCAAGACCAGCCTGATCAAGAGAGAGACCCCGTCTCTACTAAAAATAGAAAAAATTAGCCGGGGGTGGTAGTATGCACCTGTAGTCCCAGCTACTTGGGAGGCTGAGGCAGGAGGATCGCTCCAGTCCAGGAGTTTGAGGTTGTAGTGAGCTATGATGACACCACTACACTCTAGCCTGGGAAACAGAGTGAGACCCTGTCTCAAAAAACAAAACAACAAAAACAAAAATAACAGCTGCCTGAGGAATGGGGGAGGATGGCTAGAGAGAAGAAGGGTGGGAGGATGGAAGGGATTATAAAGAGGTTCAAAGAAACTTTTGGGAGTGATGGATATGTTCACTGTCTTGATTGTGGTGAAGGTTCATGGGTGTATACACATCATGTACACACTTTAAATTTGTGAAGTTTCTTATATGTCAATCATACCTCAACAAAGCTATTATTAAAAAACAAACACATATTTCCTAAAACTAAAAAACTCTGTCCATTGAAATGACCTAGGAATAAAGACTTAATCCATAGCAATGACTCAGACTGGGTCTTGAAATACCATTTGCACTAAAAGGATCCAGGGATCTCTGAAGAAGTTATTTGTTCCAGGTCTAAGGAAGGAAAATCATGAGATGAACCTGGAACATCTTGTCACACTAGACAGCAAGGAAGCCACCAAAGACAAGGGTCCTGTCAGACTCAGGGGCTAACTTAGAAAGCATCCCATTAGCTAAAAGATGGGACCATTTGAGCATTCATAATAATAATTGCCATAGACTGAAGTATATCAAACATGTTTTCATATGTAAGTTCATGTTGTTACTTTAAAAAAAACTAGGCTAAGTACAGTGGCTCACGCCTATAATCCTAGCACTTTGGGAGGCTGAAGCGGAAGGATCGCTTGAGGCCAGGAGTTCAAGACCAGTCTGGGCAACATAGTGAAACCCTGTCTCTACAAAAAGTTTAAAAATTAGCCAGGCATGGTGGCACACACCTATAGTCCCAGCTACTTGGGAGGCTGAGGCAGGATGATTGCCCGAGCCCAGGAATTGGAGGTTGCAGTGAGCTATGAACACACTGCTGCACTCTAGCCTGGGCAACAGAGCAAGACCCCATCTCTAAAATAAAAAATAACATAAATAAACTAATTAGTCACCATTGAAGGATACTAGGTAACCAATGCATTATTTTGAAGACTGGTAAATAAAGAACAGATACCAGTATTTATCATGCCAGTCCCATATTAACTATATCACCAGGTAACCAAATAGTAGACGAGGGGAAGTTTCTCTTTAGAAATAGTCCACCTAATAAATTAAGAAAGAATGCTAGGATTAAAATATTGCCATTTTGCAACCTCTAATGAATTAATGATCTAGGTTGATCATCAATGACTGCTAACATTCCCAAAAGATAAACAGCCATTAAATGCCTTCTGATGGCAGACCATAGCACCACCTATCAAATAGTCTTACCAAATAAGACTGAATCTAATATGGACTCTACATCCAACTACCACACGACATCCTGTATTTGTTCTTGTAACTGGAGGGGAATAAGATAAGTACCTAGGTTAAGAACTTAATCAACTCTTTACAAAGAGCAGTCATTTTAAACCTCTAGCCAGGAGAGCAGCCACTGAGAGATGTAGGACTCAGCAGTAGGCTATGAGTGTCATCTTCTTAAAGGGACACAATTTGAAAATGGAGATAAAGAAATGGAATACAGCTCTTTGTAATACTGTGAAGTACTGACTTCATTACATGCGAGATGGCCATGCAACAATGAGGAAGTGAGAAAAACATTTTTCTTTTATGGGTTTGAACCATACTATGTTAGAATCATGAAGTCCCACAGCTTCTTGCTGGATACTTGGAGGAATAACATTTCACATTGGTGGGAAGATCTCAAAAGGGGACAAAGCTGATGGGCCCCACCTTCCCTGGACCACAGTGAGAAACACAAACACCAGCTTTTGGCTCCCCCAGACCATTCTAGACCTGTAGGATATCATCAGCCATCGGTGAATGTCCTCTGAAGACTCCTGGGGAATTACTTAGCACCCAGAATAGTAACTGGCACAAAGTAGGAGCTCAATAAGTATTTGCTGAATTATGAGTATAAATAGAACGTTATTTTAGATAGAATTACTCAGACCTGGGTAGAACATACTGGGTAGTGGAGAAGAATGTATTCTGCAATAAGACCAACATCTTTTTGAACATAGGGTGAAGTGCCCAAAGATAAGTAGAGATTTACCTGGCATGGGTTAGAAGAAGAAAATATTTTTCAGGAGGGAAGAACTGAGAGCAGGAGAATCAGGTTAGGAACTGGAACTTCTCCCTAAGAGACCACCACCACCCCATGAATTTAACTTATTAAAAAGATTTCCCCTCAGACTGATTTCCCCTTAAAAAGATTTCCCCTCAGACTGCCCAAATTTGCATTTGGCCCAGTCATAGCTTAAGATCTCACTATGTGAAAAAAAAAAGAGGGAGAAAATTTATATTTGGTGAACAATATAACATTCTAGCACACTCAGAAAAGTCCTGAATGTATGCAGCCAAAGATTTCATGTCCCAACCATTCTAGTTTCCTAGGATAATAGATCTAACTTGTTTGGGGTAGTAACTGAAAAATGTAAACCAGTTCCTTGGAGGTGAAGTGAAAATTCAGAATTAAATACAGAGATGATAAAGTGGTCATGCCAGTTAGGAATAATCTGTGTATATTTAAAATGATTGGTGCGGTGGCTCACGCCTGTAATCCTAGCATTCTGGGAGGCCGAGGCGGGCGGATCACTCAAGGTCAGGAGTTTGAAACCAGCCTAAGCAAGAGTGAGACCCTGTCTCTACTATAAATAGAAAGAAATTAATTGGCCAACTAAAAATATATAGAAAAAATTAGCCAGGCATGGTGGCACATGCCTGTAGTCCCAGCTGCTCAGGAGGCTGAGGCAGAAGGATCGCTTGAGCCCAGGAGTTGGAGGTTGCTGTGAGCTAGGCTGACACCATGGTACTCTACCCCGGGCAACAAAGTGAGAATCTGTCTCAAAAAAAATAAATAAATAAAATAAAAATAAAATGATTGTATTAGTTAAGAGAATTTGTCAAATTTGAGAATCTAACAGACTGGTCTTGTGATTCCATATTAAAATACGTAGATAACTGACTTAAGATTAGATATTTTTAGTTGAAAGGTGTAAGATAATTTTATAAAGTTATAGAATATGAGGTCCTGGGAGTCACTATATTTGTAAGTTAAATTAGTTAAACTTCAATAGAGTGGTTTAAGTACTTTGAAAGATTCACTGGTCAGGTCAGGCAACAGAAGAAATTCAAATATACTAAAGTTAATATTGCTATTTAAATTGTTTGATGGAATTTAATTAGTTGTAAATGGGACCACTGGTTTAAGGAAGTTTGGTTTTTTGAGTATGAGTTGGTGAAACATTGATCAAAGTTACTCATGAAAGTAATTATTAAAATGTATTAGATTTATAAATAAAATATTATTGAAGGCTTAAGGAAAACTAAGTTTTCAAGTATTTTAATAATTTGAACATTAATTTTTAGAAACTGTCTAGCATACATATGTATTTTCCTTTATATACCACAATGTTTCAATAAAACATAGTGTACCTTTCAGCTTTGGGTGATACTATGGGGAAGAAAGGACAGTGCAAAGAAGGGGAGGGAAGGTGGACTGACTCGCATCAATCTCTCCAATGACATCTGTGGGGAAAGAGCTGCATATAGTATTGAGGGACCCAGGACTTACCAGGGAACAGCAAAACAGGAAATGACCCAGTGGCATAACTGGGAGCTATGGAGCATCAAGCAGCTACTTCCCAGGAAGGTTTAGGAAAGACATAAAATAAAATTTCCACTTTCCAAAACATACGAGAAGCAGCTAATTCTTGATTAGGGGACATGAGTTGAGATATAGATACAGATACAGATAGATGTAGACATAATGTATTCGGACTGGATCAGAAAGCAGACAGTTAATATTCACAGAGCATCTTAGCACTGGTTCCCCACACCCCAGTTCCCCATGGGGTGATGTGATATGGCTAACTGTTCACCTGAGCATGTGGCAGGGTTTGTACCACAAGAAGAGAACCCCTGGCCAGGCGCAGTGCCTCACACCTGTAATCCTAGCACTCTGGAAGGCCGAGGCGGGAGGATAGCTTGAGGTCAGGAGTTCAAGACCAGCCTAAGCAAGAGCAAGACCCCATCTCTACTAAAACTAGAAAGAAATTAGCTGGGCAACTAAAAATAGAAAGAAAAAAAAATTAGCCAGGCATGGTGGCTCATGCCTGTAGTCCCAGCTACTCGGGAGGCTGAGGCAGGAGGATCGCTTGAGCCCAGGAGTTTGAGGTTGCTGTGAGCTAGGCTGACGCCACAGCACTCTAGCCCAGGCAACAGAGCGAGACTCCGTCTCAAAAAGAAAGAAAGAAAAAAGAAAAGAAAAGAACCCCCATGATATGGGACTTGGAGTTAGATAGGGCAGCCAGAGAGAGGGAGAGAGAGAGGCCTTTACTCTCTAAAGTAAACAGATCCTCTCTAGGGAGGACAGTGAAAAGTCCCTAGGTTTTTACAACCGTAGAATATAAGCAAATGTCTCCAGAGGAGAGGGGAAAGGTGTTTTTAAGTTTTATTACCTTCAGAATGTGAGCAAAAGGCTTCAGGGAAGCTGTTTCTGAATCTCTGTCCAGAGCAATTTGTTATTCAGTCATAAAGCCCATGCTATGTAGAAAAGTGAAAATATCCGTGGAGAATTATCTTTGAAAAGGAGAGAGGTGGACTCTAGTAGTACAGTACTATCACAGTAGTACCTACTGAAATTGCCTATATATTCATCTATAGCTCCTGCTAAAGTTGGTATTGAGTCCCTAGCATTCAATACCTAATGTCACCAAACTGAACTGGGTCCGTTTGCCTACGTGCAACGGAAAGCCAAACACCAAGCACTGGGTTTTTGCAGTGAGAAAGGTTTGTTGCCAGGCATCCCAGCAAGGAGGTGGGAGTCAGGCTCAAATGTGGCTCCAGAGCTGGCGGGCTGGGCAGGTTTTATATGCAGAGCGTTATAAGGCATGATCTGATTGGATCTTGCAATGGGTTGATACCAGGAGGAATGATCTGACTGGATCATGCCATGGATGACACCAAGGCTTGATCTGATTGGATCCTGGATTCTGCCAAGAGGTGTCCTTTCTTAATTCAGCCCCCCCTGGGTCTGAGCACTTAGGTTCTACCTGTGGTTGGATGCTCAGTTTATCTGGGCATGCTCAGGTTACAGTCATGGCAACTGAAAAACTCACAACTTTGTTACATAAAAGTAGAACCAGATTGGTCTGATGTAGTAACACTAGCACAGTGACTGACAAATAGTAGGAAATCAATGAATATTTTCCGAATGAACTAAATTAAATATGTTTCAATGGACTTATGCCCAATGGAATTCTTTTTTTGTGATAAAACTTCATTCTTTAGTTCTCTACTAAGGCATTTCTCAAATTTGAGCTCTTGAAAGTACAAGAATATATATCCACAGGCACCAGTTTGAGGAAGCCCAACTGTATGCACTGAAATCATGTGCCTCTATTTGGTTATAAGGTGACTGTCCACAGAGGGGCAGTAAAGTGTAATGGTTTAAAATTCAGATCTTGGCTGTAATCCCACTGCCAGTTTTTTTTTTTTTTATTTCTTAGAATATCATAAAAATGACACAAAATTTTTAAATTTTATATAGAAGTTGTGGATTCCCAGAAGGATTTGAAAAACTGGACAAGCTATATTATCCAGTTAATAATTGACACAAAAGCTCTGGCTTGCCTATAGCTATCCTATACTGTAGATAGGAAAGTGGAATTTTGCCACGCAGGATATATTTTTTAATATAGCTATTCTTATCAGTCTTTCAGTCTGAAGTCTTATTCAGTCTTCTGAATTTTGTATCATACTTAAAAAGATTTTTCTTACTATGAAATAATTATGAATGTCCCATATTTTCTTCTAGCATTTTTATTATTTTATTGTTCAGATTTAATTTTTTGATCCATCTGGAATTTATTTTGGTATAAGGTAGAATTTATTTTGGTACTTGTTCCAATTTTATTTTTCTTCCAGATGGTTACCTAGTTGTTCCAACACCAATCACTGAATTCATCATTTCTGCACTGATTTGAAATGCCATGTTCATCACATTCAGAATTTTTGTATAATATGACAGACTAATCTTTTCTTTTTTCTCCTGATTTGAGTGGAAAGGTCTGCATGTGCACTTTTTAATGACCTCTGTGTTTGTTGTTGCTGTTGTTTTAAAATATGTTTAACGTTGTATGTAGCCATCAATATGATATCCAAACAAGATTTTTTTCTCACTTCATGAATTTGTCATTACCCAGCTCATTTCAGTTTCTTTCTTTAAGTGTACTGCACACAACCTTCAAATATTATGAACATTTCTGTCTCCCAGCTGTCACTACACCAAACTACATATGTTAAATTTCCCTAAATCATGTTGCTGTGCTCTTTGCAGCTCCTCTGTACACCGTTGATGTCTTCATCTAACAAGTTGCTCAGAAGTTACTGTAATTATTTTAGGTAAGGCCTCAGAGTGAAAGCCTGTCATCACTATCCAGTTCCTCCCCAAAATGGGCATTAATTTCCATTTAACAAGAAGGACAGACGATGTTTCTGGAAAATAACAGATTTTGAAGCACAACGGCAGTTATTTGTCTGCTCTTTAAACAATCCACCTAGGGGGAGTCGTACAAAATGCCAACTGCTATTGTGGGAATGTTTTGCCATTTATTCCAGCAAAATGATTCAGACAGAAGAAAAAGGGTCGCTCTGTACTGGGTCTTGAACCCAAAGAACTGTTTGCACAGATATTCATCCAAGATCCGTCACAGCCTCCACCTCAACAGATGCTCTTTCAAATGTTTCATGACTCTCCTCAACAGTCTCCATTTCAGGGGAGGAGGATGACGCTGCCAGAGATGGCTCTGCTGGCACGAAGGCTGGCCTGAAACTTCTAT
Organism: Lepilemur ruficaudatus; assembly: GCA_963574885.1. NCBI lineage: Eukaryota > Metazoa > Chordata > Mammalia > Primates > Lepilemuridae > Lepilemur > Lepilemur ruficaudatus. The sequence goes on along the minus strand of CAUYRT010085848.1, from coordinate 8,131 downwards.
TTAAAAGCTGAACCAAAATATGTTTGGCTCCTGTGGTCTATTTTAAACTTCAAGCTAAGACAAAGAAAAATTACTTTCTATCCTGAATGGGACTTGGGTGTCTCAATCACAGACAAGAGAGCGGCAAATGGTAAGAGAGGCACAGAGAAGGAGGGAAATGAGCAGCGCTGAGGTAGCAGGGACAGTTCACGAAGCGAGGTATGAAAACCTGGAAAGGAAAAGCCTTGGGCTGAGGGAAAGGACCCCCTTATTGACTCGCAACCGGAGGCTCCCGGTCATGATGAGCATCGGCCACCTCTCCCCGACGTCAGCCACCTGCGCTCAGCACCCCTCCCCTGCCTCAAGGTCCTCCACCCCAGTGGCCCCCGCCGCCTCGGAGTCCTCTCCCTGGCCTCAGCAAAGGGCTCTGCTGGAGGGAAGCCTGAGCGCCCTCCCGTGAAGACCCCACTCCTCCACACACTTGCTCCACAGCGCACTCCCGCACCCCAACGCGCCACCCCGAGGCTCTCGGTCTTCCCTTTCCCCAGGTCCTCGCCCCGCCCCTCGTTCTCCGCCCCGCCCACCGCCGTGCCACGCCCCGGGTCGTCCCCTCCCCCCGGATGGGCCCGCCCCCGCCCCGCCCTCCTCGCTTGGCGCCAAACGCCGTGGTCAGCGGCGCGCGCGCGGCCGGTCTCGGCGATCTGGGGCCGAGTTAGAATCCTGTCAGCTGCGGACGGGAAAGCCCGGGCGCGGGGCAGAAGGCATTCATCTTGGAAATCTCGGGGAGACCGTGGGTACGAGCGGGGTGGGTGGCAAAAAGGGAAACGTGTGAAGAGTCTGAGGGAAAACAGGCTTTCGAGAACGTTTTCTCGCCCCTTTTTCTGGTAATCCTTGGTGGTCGTGGCTGGGCCCGGGGCCAGCGCCTCTGCGCGTCCGCTGCCGCCCCGGAAAGGAACCTCAGCGGTCCCGAAGGATTCCCAGCCTCCTGCCTGCCTCTAAATCAAATCGGACCTAAGTCTTGGAGAGGCCTCCTCGGCCTGCTCCCGAGGGAATCCGGCGTCAGGAAGGCGTGGGGCGGCGGGCGCCGAGTGCGGCGTCGGGGGCGACCCGGCCGCGCTCCCCGGGGGCCCCGCTCCAGACCCCGTCAGTCGCTGCTTGAGAAGGATGGGGACAATCTCTTCACTTTGTCGCGGGGGAGAAAGAATGGATGGTAGGGTTTTTTGTTCGTGCGGACAGTCAGCGTGGAACTCGGGGTGCCCGTGCACGCAGCTGACATGGGAGGGATCCCGGCCAGACTGTCTCTGTGCCCCGACGCGGCGCCGCGCGGCGGGGCGAGGCGCGGGACCAGACTCCGCCCGGCCGCCTGTTCCCTGCCCGCCCCTGACTCGGACGGCGAGGGAGGAAACCGAATAGACCAAGAAAATAATTATCTGGACTACATTTTATTGTAATGAACACAGTCATCCCCTGTGGATTCCCGAGAATTAAAAACTAAAAACGAAAAAGGGTGGGGAGGGTAAAAAAAATAAAATTAAATAAAAACTGAAAAAAAAAAAAAAAAAACAACCAAAACTTCCACCATGTTAAAAAGACTAACTGCCTAATGGCGCTAATATTATAATATAGTGTATCCACCGTATTTTTAAATCTTAAAAAAATCGTGAAACTAGTAAATACTCTGAAAGTATAGCTAACGTTCTACGAAACAAAAAAATACATGTCGTAAGGGCGCCCGTTCATAATATGAGAAAAATAAAGTCTATTTACTGAGGACAGACTACGTTCAAGGTGCCAGGGAGGATACAGGGAAGACTGACAGAAGGTCAAGGTTCCTAGAGTGTTGTTGCTACACATGTACGTGAAAGGGTGACAGCAACATGCAATTCTGAACAACTTTCCAAGGCAGCAATAAAGACGTCGTGCAGTCATGATTAACGGTGCGGTAGAAACAGAAGATGATAAAAAGTGAGCGGTGTTGAGGAAAGAGAGGAGAAACCTAACAAGCGTCCCGCGCCCCTCATGCACACCCGCATGCCCGGCAGAAAGAAGACAGGCCAGCCCAGTCTTTCCAAACTAAATGTTTTTCTTGTCGTCCTTCTGGTCCTCGGTGATTCTACAACTACTTCTTAAACGGTATTTCTTATTTTCCCAGAGTTGATTATTTTTCTGCTGCTTACCTTTCAATATGAAGGAGGAGCAAGTTGTGCTGGAAGAACCAGGATTCCAAGATGAAGAGGTATGACTAGAATGTGGAAAGATACGCAGACATGCAGTCATTCCACAAAAATCAACTTCCTTGTCTTTTAGCGACTATTTTTGGAAACTGAAAGTAGAAATAAGACATAGATGACAAATATGTAACAACTTGTTTGGCAAGGGGTGCTGAGATCAGCTGCCTAACAACTGGTATGAAAGTATTTTAACTTAACTACTGGTATGGCCATACTGGTGCCTACACACACTGGTACCAAATAGCAGCCTGGTCCTAGAAGAATGAGTTCAAGATCTGAAGGGGAAGAAGGTTGAGAAAACATCTAAAACAGGTCAAATGTTCCATTCCTTTGGTTAAAGATTTTAAAAATTTATGAAGGACATGACAAAGGTAATTGGCTTCCCAGCCCTTTCAATGCGGGTGCTTCTTCTAAGTATGCAGCAATGTATTTGGGTTTTTTTGGGTGTGTGTGTGTGTGGTTTTTTTTGTTTTTTTTTTTTTTTTGAGACAGAGTATTGCTCTGTCACCTGGGTTATAGTGCCGTGGCGTCAGCCTAGCTCAGAGCAACCTCAAACTCCTGGGCTCAAGCCGTCCATCCTCCTGCCTCAGCCTCCCCAGTAGCTGGAACTACAGGCAGATCCCACCATGCCTGGCTAATTTTTTCTATTTTTAGTAGAGATGAGGTCTCACTCTTACTCAGGTTGGTTTCCAACTCCTGAGCGCAAGCAGTCCTTTCACCTTGGCCTCCCAGAGTGCTAGGATTACAGGTGTGAGCCACTGCACCTGGCCTCGCAGCAATGTGTTTGAAAAAACATTATTGATCCTACCCCAATTTGTCTAGAGAAGTGGAATTTGAGACATTTGTCAGTGACTCATAGTATTGACTAAATCTCTAAAAAATGTGAAATAGCTGGATATGAAGAATCAAAACTTCATTTTCTCTGTTCCATCTCCTTTAGGAATCTTTGTTTCAAGACATTGACCTGTTACAAAAACATGGAATTGTAAGTAGTTTTTCTGTGCTCTGTTAAATTATTCAACTCAAGACTCTCTCAACATCAGCCTTACTGACATTTGAAGCTAGGTAATTCTTTGTTGCAAGGGGCTGCCCTATGCTTTGTAGGGTACTTAGCAACATCCCTGGCCTCTACTCACTCTCTACATTGCCAGTAGCACCCCTCAGCTGTGACAACCAAAAATGTTTCCAGGCATTGTCAAGTGTACCCAGGGGTAAAACTGCCCCCCGTTGAGAACGACTGATCCAACTGGAGGTGTTTCAGGGTCCCTCTGAATCTATCTCTCATCTGTCGACATCTACAGTCTTTATTAACAGAAAATTTAGTTCTATATGTCAGGTGACTGGAGTAAGTGTTGTTGGCAGAAATCCAGACTGAGTAACAAACTAGATGGATTTCAACAGCCGTCAGTTGATAGTAAACTCCACTGGCATTATCTTTTATAGCCCTCACTTTTAATCTCTTTCAGTTGGTTTTAGAAAATAGAAGCAAGAGAAAATCCTGGTCCTTTGGTGATGTAGTTATTTGCATTCTCCAGGGGCAAAGGGAAAAAAATCTTAAACAATTTTAAAGGAACATATTGGTGATGAAGTTTTGTAGAAGGAAGGAGCTGAACTGAGGGGGTGAATGTGTGATAAATTGGTTAGCTTTTCCACCAACAGACTTTTCTTTTGAATTCCTTGTTACATTGCCATGGTCTCACTAACATTCTTGGGAAATCAGGGCACAGTCAGAACATTTGGCAGCCTGCTGAGTATGTTCTACTCAGATATTTCTAGAACATTTGGCTACATGGTGGGTGGGTTCCACCTGGCTGCTTGTATAAAATTGGCATCATGGTGGAAGGAGATGGACACAAAAGCACATGACATAGTATGGGAGCCTTTCAGGCTGGCATTTTCTCAATCTGCTGTGCCCATTCTTTTATTCACAGAACGTGGCTGACATTAAGAAGCTGAAGTCAGTAGGAATCTGTACCATCAAAGGGATACAAATGACAACAAGAAGAGCCCTATGCAATGTCAAAGGACTCTCAGAAGCCAAAGTGGACAAGATTAAAGAGGCAGCCAACAAACTTATTGTAAGCAAGATCCATTCTTTGCTGTTTTAGCTTAGAAGGTCCCTGTGAATCTCTGTAGCCTTTCTCCTTATGAACACTAGAAACAATTGTGGGCACTCTGAGTTCCTGTAGATCACAATATACTATACTCTGCATGTTAACCTTTTACCACTTCAGTTTCAAAGCACCAGCAATTAATTTCCGAAGGATTGAGGTAAGGATTAAGAGACCTGGAACACTAAAGAAGGTAATTATTTTTACCCAAACTTTTCAGTTTCCCTTGAATATTACTTTTTCCAGCTTTCTGTTTCTGTGCCTTCCCTCCTCCTTTTCATGTTTGTTTTTTACCTTCCTCCTTATTTTTGTCTCATCTCCTCAAATATCATATCTATGGCTCTTGAAAAGCACTTGGTGCCAAAAAGTTACTTTCTCCTAGTATAGGCCAATTAATAAGAGAGCATTGAGTTAGCAAAAGACAAATAGTGGTTGGGTCTACATATGTGCAGTTGAGATAGATATGACCAAGGCTATGCTCACTGAGGTAGCTGAGCTAAATTAACCTATACCTTCTAGCTGGTCCTGCAGACTGCGAGGGGGGCATGCAGCTGCCATGATGCCAGGCAAATGCATATGTGCCTTTGACCAAAGCTTTTATGTAGAACTTTTGGGGACCACTAGAGGTACAAGCTCTGGAAATAGGAATGTACTAGGTGTCCCTCTTCACAGAAGAACAATACTCTCCATTTCTCCTTTTTACGTGAGGGTCACATTCCCAGCAAGTCTGAGAAGCTTTCTTCATGGACAGCCATTTGTTTCTTTCTGCAGAGGCAGTGATGACAGGAGAGTGATGCAAGTAGCAGTGTGATCCTGAACTGAGCTTGGAGAGGACCCAGATGAACTACTCAGTTCAATTGCTCTAACTTCTGGGTACACTCAGGCGGTATACCCACAGGTCAATTCCACGACTGCCAGGGTGTCTAAGGAAGCCCTAGAGCAGTCCCAGGACTGGGGAAACTGCTGCTTTATAGCTCCTAAACAGTAGACTTCTTTTCTTTGGAAATTAAATCTCATTACCAAAGAAAATAATCCCTCTCCTTCTGCAGCACCCACTGCTGCACCTAGAGTCTTCTCCTTTCTTAACTAAAGCTGTTCATTTTTATTTTTATTTTTTTAGAGAAGGGGTCTCACTGTGTTGCCCAGGATGGGCTCAGACTTCTGGTCTGAAACAATCCTCCTACCTCAACCTCCCAAATTGCAGTGATTACAGGCGTGAGGCCACTGCACTAGGCTGTTTATTCTTAAAGAGAGAGAAAGAGATTGAGAGAGAGACAGAAAGAGGAGAGAGAGAAAAGAGAGAGATAGAGAAGGAGAGAAAGAAAGGAAGTTAATTTCATAGTACAATGGTTCTAAACATTGGTATGTATCAGAATCTCCTGGAGTGGCTAATAAAGAATACACAGGCCAGGCTTATTGAAGTAGGATAAGGCCTGAGCTTGCCCACCCACCTCCCCAAATTCTCCAAAGTTTGAGAACCACTGTCATAGTGTAAAACAAAAAAGAGGGAAACCCATTAGATGACATTAGGACCATTTCCCAATGCTAATGCAGTTCTTCTGCTGCATTAGCTGTACCTCTTTAATCAGCAAATATGTAGTATATCTACCATGTGAAAAATATTGTTTCATGAATTATGAAAATAGAATTTCTGTGTTCTTTAAAACTTCTAGAGCTGGGGAAAAAAATGATGCTATTGACTGAAATCAACTGAATGATTCAGTAAACTAACCCTTTGTGAATATATTTCATTTAATCTTCACAGCTACCCTATGAAAGAGACACTATTATCCCTGTTTAACCCAAAAGAGGAAGTTGAAGTACAGTAAGATTAAGTAGTTTATCCCATGTCATACAATTAATAAGTATTAGAGACATAATTTGAATCTATAAAGGGTGGCTCCAAAGTCTGTGTTCTTAACCATGATCTTGTACTGCCTTGAAAGACAAATGAACCAACCATAGCTTATATGAAATGATGACCTTGATAATCGAGTATATAGTTTTTAGCAGCATTTGAAATTAAAACCATCATTTTATAACTTTTGAACATTTCCTTTTATCTTTCTGTAGGAACCAGGATTCTTGACTGCATTTGAGTATAGTGAAAAGAGGAAAATGGTTTTCCATATCACCACTGGGAGCCAGGAATTTGAGTGTGTATCTCACATTTTTTATAACCACTAAGCACAATCTTTGGAATACCACGTTTCATTTCCTCTATCTGGTTGTTATTTCTGCTGTAAGTAGTAGAAATAGCTTCTTTTGAAGTAGGTTTGGTTTGTGATGATTTCCCCCCCCCAACAAAATGCAAACTGAAGCAAATTCCAGATTGCCTGTAGGAACAAGATTAAATTTCTTACAAGAAATTCAGACCCCAAATCTCAGTAGTTTCTGAATCAGCCTGTATTAATCTACAAAACATTTTTAAAAATCAGTTTAACCTTTCCTTTCCTTCTCCATTGGTGAAGGAAATTTCATTTCACTTTTTGGTTTTATTCAAAAATCAGTTGTTAGATTGAATACTTCAGAAGAAATAATCTCGTGTTAACTTTGTCTTCAACAGGAATGGTTTTAGTGTCCCTTTTTACTTACTGTCTTATGACTCTTGAGGCATATCATCACCTTCTCCATGCAAGTTGACTAGAATGTGGGGTTTTCCCCCTACTTTACTAGAAAGAATCACTATTTTATAAGTTAGAACAGTGGTCAAGAGCAATTAGAACAAAAGCAGTATTTCCTCCAAGTATTCTTCAAAATCCTGTCCTCACAAGATACTCTAAGAAAAAAAGGATTTTTTGGTCTAATAGGTAGATCAGACTTCACAGGCCAAAACCAAAACTCTGATCTTTGTCCCAAATCTGCTCCTTGTAAAGGCTTCCTGGTCTCAGATTTGCCCCTTTCCTAATCCTCAGACCTAAAACCTTGGTGTCATCCTTGGCACCTTTTTTTCTTCCCTCTTACATCCCAACTCTAATCCATTAAGAAATCCTGTCTGCTCTACCTTCAAAATATCTTTAGTCAGAACAAACCACCCAGTTTCTTCAACAAATAAATTACAAGGAAGGAAAAGAAGAGATGGAGTCAGGAAGAAAACCTATAGATCAAAAGAGACTTGGGAGCTGGGAGCACGGGGCAGAGGGCTCGGAGGGAGGCTGGTGGCTCTCGCCCTAACCCTGGCCCCTTTGAAAAAAAAAGAAAAAGGAAAAATAAAATAAAATAAAGGAGATTTAAAAGACATATCACCTCATCACAATATGTGTATCTTATGTGGATCCTGATCCAAACATATTACAAAAAATAAGACATGTATGAGACAATTGGAAAACTGAACAGTTACTAGATATTTGATATGTTAGGTGTGATAATGGGAATGTGCTTATGGTAATAAATGAAAGTCTTCATCTTTTAGAGATATGTACTGAAATATTTAGGGTGAAATGACATGTTGTCTAGTATATGCTTAAAATAATATGGGAGCCAGGCGAGGTGGCTCACGCCTGTAATCCTAGCACTCTGGGAGGCCAAGGTGGGAGGATCGCTCAAGGTTAGGAGTTCGAAACCAGCCTGAGCAAGAGTGAGACCCCGTCTCTACTAAGAGTAGAAAAAAGAAATTACTTGGCCAACTAAAAATATATAGAAAAAATTAGCCGGGCATGGTGGCACATACCTGTAGTCCCAGCTACTCAGGAGGCTGAGGCAGGAGGATCGCTTGAGCCCAGGAGTTTGAGGTTGCTGTGAGCTAGGCTGATGCCACAGCACTCTAGCCTGGGCAACAGAGCGAGCCTCTGTCTGAAAAAGAAAAGAATA
>CAUYRT010085845.1:0-28793 GCA_963574885.1 Lepilemur ruficaudatus | reverse complement strand
TTTTTTTTTTTTTTTTGAGACAGAGTCTCACTCTGTTGCCCGGGCTAGAGTGAGTGCTGTGGCGTCAGCCTAGCTCACAGCAACCTCAAACTCCTGGGCTCAAGCGATCCTTCTGCCTCAGCCTCCCAAGTGGCTGGGACTACAGGCATGCGCCACCATGCCCGGCTCATTTTTTCTATATGCTTTTAGTTGGCCAATTAATTTCTTTCTATTTTTAGTAGAGACGGGGTCTCACTCTTGCTCAGGCTGGTTTTGAACTCCTGACCTTGAGCAATCTGCCCTCCTTGGCCTCCCAAAGTGCTAGGATTACAGGCGTGAGCCACCGCGCCCAGCCTGTTTTTTTTTTTTTAAATACAACCTGGATATATGCCTTTTGTCAAATATATGGTTTATAAATATTTCTTCAGAGTCTATGGCTTGCATTTTCATTTTTTTTCCTATAAAGGTTTTATTATGCACAGAAAGGGCTCAGTGCTTCTTAGCAGTGGCTCACACCTGTAATCCTAGCACTTTGGAGGCTGAGGAAGATCGCTTGAGGTTAGGAGTTTGAGACCAGCCTGAGCAAAATGAGACCCTTTCTCTACAAAAAATATTAGAAAAATTAGCTGGGGGTGGTGGCATGTACCTATAGTCCCAGCTACTTGGGAGGCTGAGGCAGGAGGATCTCTTGAGCTTAGGAGTTGGAGGTTGCTGTGAGCTATGATGACGCCCTGGCACTCTACCTGGGGTGACAGAGTGAGACTCTGTCTCAAAAAAAAAAAAAAAAAAAGGAAATAGGAATTTAATAGTATTTTACCTTTAGGTCTACCATTTATTTCAAGTTAATTTTGAGTCTGACCTAGAGATTTAAGTCCTGCTTTCACTAGAGTCCTCTCTTCTTGCTGATGTGCCACATAGCTCATCATGTAACCCTGTCAGGCTAAACATGACCATGTAGAAACTAGTATAAGAGAGTGTGTGGGTGTGCGACTCAGGGAAACCTTTTCAAGCTGCTGGTTGACAGTTCTCAAGTCCCACAATACATGGTATTGTTTAAATTAGCCTTGTGATTTTTTTGTGGGGTGTGCAGAAAGAATCTGAGAAAAATAACTCATGGTAGATATGGAGTTCAGGTAAGTTTTTGAAGTCACTCAACTTTGGCATAGATATGTTTGGATCAAAGTAAATGGGATAGAATAAGGAATGACTGTAGTACCTGTTTATGACTCCAAATTTTGTTGAATCTTAAATATTAGACAAAATAATATTGTTTTGCTTGATTTTTACTTTTCTGCACATTTCCAAGAAGCACGAAGTCTTTATTTGAAGACGGCAAACTGTTTTCTTATTTCTGCAAACCTGTTTGAAATGGGGAAGAACCAATCTTGGGAAAATCTTTCTGCCTGATGTCCTTTTTCCTAGCCTGCATTTTGCCCATGACCACTCCCACATGCCCTGTTCCTAAGATAGTCTGAAGTTTCAAAACGCCAACAAAAAATTCTCTGTATTTAGGTTGTTTTGAATTGTTAATTATTGGTGGCAATGGATGAGTGTTCAGCACCTTGGAACTTTTGCAAAAGAAACTTAATAAGGATACGTTTGCTGTAGTTGGAAAAGTATTTGATGAACAGCTGACCTTTCAAATGTTTACATGAGTTGAATCTCTGAACTGCTGATGTTAGGAAGGTCCAAGTTCTAATTCAGACTCAGACACTGAATCCCTTTGTAGAGAAAGCTTTGAAATGTCTTCAGCTTTAGTTTTCTTATTTGTTTTTTAAAAAAGGCTAACTTCACCCACCAATTAATCAGTTAAGGTTTGTGAGTGTTTTGAGAGGATGAAAAGCTCTTTCTCAGGGCAGTGCCCTATTGTTCCCTCTCGTGATTGTGGTTTGCCATTCACCTGAAGCAAGTGGATAAGTCATGGGCCAAGTTCACATTGTAGAGAGGAAATGATTCTACAGATGCTTAACCATGGGATGGAAAAACATGTTGCTTTCACATAGAGTTTGGGAATAAAGCTTCCACTGTTCTCAGGAAAAAATGCAAAAGGAAGCCTAGTTGTCTGGATTAGGTCACTTATAAATACCTTTAAAAATATTTACATAAATCTCTACTGACTAACCAATTCTCTGAGCACATTGCATAAAAATTTCTTCTCAGTTGCTTTTAGAAATTCACACACACACACACACACACACACACACACATATATTTTCATCCATTGTGTCTTACACGAGGCCTGGTGCTTGTGGTGCTCAGTTGACCTGAAGGAGCCAATCTGTGCATGTAAAAGAACTAGGAAGGTGGGCTGGTGAAGAAGGCTGGGGTTGGGGAATTAAGAAGGACCTGCTTTTCAATTGTTCCTTTTTACCGAAGGTCCTGTTTCAGCATAAGATTTCTTTTTCTTAGAGTCAGTTACTTCACTACTTAAGTGCCTCTTTCAGATGAGATTGAGTGTCCCTCGTCAGCTGCCGGGATCAGCAAGGTGGTCTCACCCTACCCAGTCCCACACTGCTGCCCTTGTGGTTCTGGGCATTCTATAGGGAGCAGCACACCAGGACACTTCTGTATCTTCACTGGAAATGTCATTTTTAAATTACTCTAAAAGCACTCATCGTTTTGCCTGCAGTTGGAGTGTGAAGGGAATTATCAGAAAATCACATGTTTTTGCCATAGACTTCTTCTGGTTCCCGGGGGGGAAGAAAAGGTTGTGTTGTTATTATTGGAAATAGGTAAACAAAATCTAGGAATCCCTATTGAGGTCTGATCACACCTTGAGTGTATTTGGAATAGAGACCAGAGAGGTCATGCTTAGGTGTTTTATTTGACCCACATAGTGTTCAAAACATAAAAAAAAAAAATTTCCAGCACAGTGTTCAACCTCAATGCAAAAAGTTTGCAGCATTTAAAATCCAGAGGTTTCACATAAAAAATCTGGAATCTCAGTTTCTTTTGAAAAATAGGAAGATCTGGCATCTTTGGATCTGCAATCCTAAGTGGCAAAATTGACTAGGTCAGAGAAGCAGCCGCTTGTTTGGAAGGTCTGAATGTTCATGTCACCAGCTTGTCCCCTGGAGATGTGATCTGTAGGGTCTGCATACTCTGTTACTACAAGAAGGAATATCATATTTTCACATGTTTAAAGGAAAGAAACTATCTAGAGCTGCAGTCCCCAATCCCTGGGCCATGGGCTGGTACCAGTCCATGGCCTGTTAGGGACCAGGCTGAAGAGCTCCCCTGCCTCTCCCCTGGAACCCCAACCCCATCAGTGGAAACATTGTCTTACATGAAACTTAGGAAGGGATGAGGGCTGGCACACAGCAGGAGGTGAGCGGTAGGCAGGCAACCATCACTGCCTAAGCTCCCCCTCGTCCCCTGTGCCCCCCAAATTGTCTTCCATTGTCCCTGGTGCCAAAAATGTTGGGGACCACTGATTTAAAGTATATGGGAAAATGTATGTATGCAACATATGCAAATGCTACCCCATTTTCTATACGGGACTTGAGCATCCACAGATTTTGGTATGCTCATGGATACAGAGGGAAGACTGTGTCGTTATATTCCTTACTCTCATTTTGCAGTTTCCTCTGTATTTACTATTTACAGCCGCTCCCCATCACTCACATCTCCACCTGAGCTCCTCCTTCCTCCCCCTGCCCCATCCGTGGAAAAATTTACTTCCATGAAACCGGTTCCTAGTGCCAAAAAGGCTGGGGACCACTGCTTTAAAGAGAGTGAAAAGAATGATTTAAGATGATATGTTTGGACTCTTATTTAGCTGTTTATAGTCCAAAATTCACAAGGTTGTCCATATATGAACCAGTTTAAATATACTTTGTAAGCGTAACCACTTGACAGCAATGTCATCTCCACAGCAGTCCAGTAAATACTAGAATTATATTCGTATCTAGAGAGAGTAACATGACAACTGGACACCACCAGTACCTTTTTACTAAAACGTATGCATCGATTTGTGAAATAGGTTTTATTCTGAGATATCATTCATTTGCAATTCTGCCTTTATCTATTGTGTAGCAAATAGCTTATAGTGGGCATAACTAGCTTCCTAGTCTAGGCTTCTTAGGAGCCATTCTTCCTTACTGCTAGCATCCAGGTTTCCTTTTGGTGTGTTATCTCTCTCCCATTGAGTACAGCCCTGGAGAACCAGGGACAGTAAATCAAGCTGCCTTGGATGCCTACTGGAGAAGCCCTTGATTCTCACCTTCTACTGCTGGGTATGGGCCAAGAAATGGACATGTGACTTAAGCCTGAAAAGCTGGACTTTCCTGGTTAATTAAATCTTGAGCAGATTGGGGCAAAGTCAAAAGCGACTGATGCTAATGTGTAGTTCCTGGCCTTATTCCTATCCTGTTCCCAAGTCTGATTTTCCATGTTTCCTATCAATTTCATGAGCTTCACCAATATTCTGGGGTTTTTTTTTCTTTATTTTTCTTTGTGGTAGAATGTTTTTCTCCCATCCAAGTACTAACCAGGCCCAACCCTGCTTAGCTTCCAAGATAAGATGAGATTGGACACGTTCAGGGTGGCTTGGCCACAGGAGGTAGAGTGGTTTTCTGTTGCATACAATCAGAGAGTTCTAAATGATGTAGCCAAGCTCTGAACCTGTCTTGGCACTTCCTCTGCTACTGCGCTGGTCCACTCCCCACCCTCTCTTACCTGGAATACCATGACAGCCTCCTCACTGATCAAAGCAGATAAGCACGTACACACGCTAAAACACTTAGAAGTCAAATAAAGTTGCTCCTCTGCTTTAAAACTCCAATGACTCCCCAGTTCAGTCTGAGTAAAGGCAAACATCTTCAGTGTCTAGGAGGGCCTCCCATGATCTGGTTCCCTATTAATTTGTGACCTCCCCTCCCACCACTTTCTTCTTCCTTTCTACCCTGGCCCCTCACACCAGGCATACTCCTGCCCCAAGCACTTTTACTGGCTCTTCCCTGTGCTTTGGTTACTGTTTCTCCAGACAGCAGCTTTGGCTTACTCCCTCACCTCTACCTTTATATGAAAGGTGATATTCACTTGGCTTCAATATCACCTATGTGGTGACACTTTCCCTGATCACTCTATTCTGACTACAGGCATTTTCTACCCATTCCCCAGCTTATTATAAATTTCATTTCATAGAATTTTATCCCCATCTAAATTACCATATTTTTAAAATTGATTTTTAAAGGACTGCCTGTCTATGCCCACTGGAATGTAAGTGTCAGAAGGGCATAAGGTGTTCAGTGCCGTATCCCCAGCATATAAAATGGTGCTTGGCACGTGAATTTGTTGAATAAATGGTGTGGCCTTGGGGGAGTAGTTAGGTATTATTCTATTTGTATCCTTAATATCTAACGTAGAACATGGCACAGAATAGGCACATAATATACATTGCTTTTTTGTTGTTGTTGTCCCTGGCTGCTGACTGTTAAAGAGGACAGTCTTCAGGATGTAATCCTTTCATGGTTTCACTCTGGTTGATAAGTGGTTTGTAATAATCACAAGAACTAACTCCACCCAGTATTTGAGCTTGCATTCATTTTGATGAGGGAAAAAAAAAAAAAGCAACCCGATCAGGATAGAACTTGCTTAAAGAAAGGCTGAGATTAGTTTCAGTGAGTTTACACAGTCAGCGTTTTGGAGGTGAAGCTCTGAGGTTGAATCAAACCAAGAAATACAATTGATCATCCTAGTCTGCAAATTTCATTTGCAAGTTCAATTGAAGTGTAAGTGGAATGGGATCATGTTATTAGTTCTCTCAGAGGCAAAGATTTCCAGGATAGGAAAATGTGTGTGTGCTTGCTGGGTCAGTGAGAGATGGGCTGTCGACGCAGTGTTCCCAGGGACACTCCTTGGAAAGAAAGAAGAGACTATAAAAGATGTTTTCATCCCTCCATCCTCTCCTCCACCTCCCTCTCCACCCAATTGAACCAAATGGTTGTGGTATTGTGACAAAAAGATAAATATAATTTTAATCCGAATTTAGTCTATTCTTTCAGTCAGAATATTTCTTTTCTTCCTTCTGCAATTAAGCATTCTAATTTTCACTTCCCACTCCAAAATTGTGTCTTTCAGGTTGGCAGGGCTTCAAATGGTGTTACTCATAATTTCTAATTGTTTAAGCTATTTCAGTGATTAATGAGAGCTACTTCTATGATTATAGGATACTGTTGAACAATGGGCTCCTTTCAAAATCTCATTGGTCAGTTTCAATCTGTTTAGGAAAAAAAATCACATAGGCAAAAATGTAAGTTTTGAGAAACTACCCTTTTTAGCTTCAGAAAAACACTAACTTATGTTCCTATCAGAAGTAGAGGAAAAGTTTTGCTGTTAACTTGAGAGGGCACTGCTTAAGTTAAACTTTATAACACAAAGAGAACTTTCCCATCCTAAGCTTTGGCAATTTTGTAATGCTGAGTTACTTTAATTTTTTTTTTTATAACTTAACTCTGGAACTGAGAGTTTCTTTCTTATTTGTAAATTCCCAACCTCCAAGAGCATAGTCCAAGTTTATTTTGAATCTTTTTTTCTTTTTAATAAAAATAATAAATGGCATTGGCAATATTTGAGTTAGATAAATCCCAGTTAAGGTAAAGTCCAGCTTGTCTGAGACCTGCTGTTCAAATCAAAACCACCTGGGGTTGGAGGTGGTTCCATTGCATCAGCGTAACCGAGGGAACAAGAAAGAGCCTCCTTAATGAGGGTAGAGAGTTGGCTCACAACTTCATGTGTGCCTCTCAATTGAAGAAATAAGAGAATTATCCAAGAACTCCAAGCAAGAATAAACTGTTTTGTTTTTGGTTTTTGTTTTGAATTGTTTTAATTGTTCGAATTGGTGTTAGTTAAGCTTACATATTTATGGAAGAGGAATTTGTTACGTGGGCTTTAAATGGATATTCAAATGGCAACATCAATTTTCTGTTTTTATTTTCATTTGTGTCTGCTTTGATAAGTGTTGTTCTTGTACATATGAGGTCAAATGAAGTAACTGTCCAGCTCAGACAGTATGATCATTTTCATTATTTATCAGATAATATGCACTTATAGTCAGCAGAATAATTGTAAGCTCCAGATAGCAGGGACCATTCTTATTAATTTTTCTATCCCCAGAGCTCAGGACATATCCCTACAATGCTCAGGACATAGTAGGTGCTCTATATGTGCTTAATGTAAATCAATTGGACTAATGGGATGATTTTTTACTGTGATTGTTTTTTGACCTATAGAAATGTCATCAATTATCTCTTTGATATGTTCTGTTCTCATTATTATGCCATTTAGAGTTCACATATTTGACTTGTAATGATAGGTCCTTGAATTTGAATAACTTTATGAGAAACACTTATATCCATTATTTTAGCATGTTCTCACCACATCCCTATGAAGTTAGGAGGCATGGAAGCCTAAAGGTTAACCAAGCGATTGTTCTTTGTCATTATTTATTCTGACACCTAGACCAGTTCTCTATTTTCTACTAAACCATGTGGTGGGCATTATGAACACATTATTAATTTCTAATAAAAAATTTCCTTCCTAAAGGCTTGGTACTTGATGGGGTAAAATAATGATATGGAACTCAGAAATAAAGCCTCTGACACCTTTACATTGCTGGCATGAGTTTTAAGCCTTTATTTTAGGTAGCTGTTTTTCAAACTGAAGTTCAGCATGATGGAAAAGTAAACTCTAAGGGCTATCTACTTGAGGATTGTTTACTTGGTAGATTAGCAAAACACTTGGTGGTTTGTTCCAAGTTTGGCTTCATCCTGGGGACACCTGTAGGTTGGTATGCACCCACAGATTGCAAAATAGTTTTAACAGCAAATTCAACACAACAGAAATGTTTTCTGAATTATTAGACTCATGCACCTATTGTTTAACTCCCCAATGGGAGAATTAAGAGCTGATTTGAAATGAAAACCTATACCTTAAAAAACTTATTTAAGGTCTGCAGACATATTAGAAAAAAATGGTCTGTATTTTCTTAAAGTTGTCTGCCTAAAGTTTTTTCCTCTGCTTTGCCTATTGTTTTTCTTATTCTCTTCTCCTCAGAGTTACAAGCATGAGGTTCTATTCACTTGCCTCTTCTTTCCATAAACAATTTTTGCAATTGGTTCTGTCAACAAGATGGTCCATATTTTTTGACTGATTGATTATTTTTTCAGAATTTTAGATCTGGAAAATTTTTTTTTTTTTGCCAAAATTTAATCATTCTGATCATCAAGGTTGTCCTTATGTTTGCTCAGACTAAGCTCTCTTCATTTCCTAAATTTTATTGTAGAAACAGATTTTGTTTTGTTGTTTCTCTCTCTCTCTTTCTCTCTTTTTCTAGGGAGGGTATCTCAATATGTTGCTCAGGCTGGAATGCAGTGGCTATTCGTAGGCTTGATCATAGCTCACTGCAGCCTCAAACTCCTGGGTTCAAGGGATCGGCTCATGTTAGCTTCCCAGGTAGCTAGGACTAAAGGTGCACACCATGCCTGGCTCTGAGATACAGCAGTTAATACCCTCATCAACTTTTATTAAGGCAATTAAGTTGTACCTTAATTGTTTTTTTCTTTTTCTTTTTTTTTTTTGAGACAGAGTCTCACTCTGTCGCCCTGGGTAGAATGCGGTGGTGTCGTCATAGCTCACTGCATCCTCAAACTCCTGGGCTCAAGCCATCCTTCTGCCTCAGCCTGCATAGTAGCTGGGAACAGGCACATGCCACGATGCCTGGCTAATTTTTCTATTTTTAGTAGAGATGGGTCCTGTTCTTGCTCAGGCTGGTCTTGAACTCCTGAGCTCAAGCAATCCTCCCGCCTTGGCCTTCCAGAGTGCTAGGATTACAGACGTGAGCCACCACACCCAGCCCTTAATTTTTTTTCCCTCTAAATGACCTAATCCACAATCGTTAAATATTTTTATTCTTCTACCTTTTTAATAGTCTCTGATTTTAAATATCTTGAAACACATACCCAATTATATGGTTGACTCAGATTTCATTATAATTCATTATAACTTCCAAAAATTTTCATCTAAATATGTAAACCCCTTATAGGCAGGGACCTTACCTTGTTCCATTTTCCTCTTTATATTCCTTTCCTGTAGGAAGTGCCTATTACCTTCATAGGATAAGCTTCATACATAGTTATTTGCTCAACAAGCAAATTGATAGTAGTCCAGACCTATATTTCTTAATAGTGACAGCAAACACTTTAAACGTTATTCTCACGTAAATGTTACATAAGTTAGTAGGAGCAGTAACAAAACAATGGACTTTTTTTTTTTAAATAGAACTGAGGGTTACAGCAGCTGTTAATGCATAATAATGTTTACTGAAGATAACGGTAAAGTTATCTCCTATCGTTTTATGTCCTATCACCTTGTTTACCCTGTCCTTTGATGTGGGAATAGGGCATTGATTGACTTTAATGACTAGTCTTATATAGTTATCTTCTTTTCCCCCTTGATTAAATTTTCAACACACTATCCCCACTCTTAGAACAAAATATGACCACTTGGTGAGAGCAAAGATTTCTTAACCCAAGGGGACGGTTTTCGTGTATCGCAGCTGCCCGTATTTTACCACGTCAGACTCTGATTCTGTGCGGATTATTCTGAGCCTGTTATTTAACTAGGAGGATTCTGCCGTCTTTAAGAGCAAAACAGTCAGGGGATGTATTCTTTAAACTTGATGACAGATTTTGGCTTAACATTTTAAATGGTATCTACAGTGCCCTTAAATTTAAAGAATGAACTCTTGGGTTGTTAGGCCAGTGATTATGAACTCCATAAATGCTATATTTCATCGGTGGATATGAATAATTGCAACTTCTTATTTATAGTGACTTCAGTGATTTTTCTCAGTGACGGAGCAGGTGTCTAAAGGTTAGCTCTTTAAAGTTCAGAGCCAACATAGATAGTGAGATACTGGATCGGATGTGTGAGTGGATTTTTCATCTAATGTGGGGTGGTGTGAGAGGGCTTTGGAGTTTGCCTGTGTGCCTTTGAATCCTGGCACTGCCATTTGCAAGCCCTGTGGACGTGCTAGCAAGTGGTCAACACTTTGGCGTCCATTTTCTTATTTGCAAAAAGGGAATAATGGTAATAGCACTTCCCTCTTAAGATCAGTGTGAACTTGAAATGATATACTCAGCTTAAATTGCTCAGTTCGCACTCAGTAAAAGTCAGATATTACTATCCTTCCCATTCTGTGATACATCTCTACATTGTTTTTAGCCATCTGCTTGAATTACCTGGCCCAGAGGACTACTTCAGGGTCTGCTTCCAGGGACCTCTCCCTCTGCTCCCCACTCTTCCCCTTCCTCCTTTCCAAACTGTTGGTGGTGTGGAATGCAATCTTTCCAATTTGTTGTCCCTTTCATTTTCAGAGTTTTGACATTACTTACTAAGATAAAACA
This sequence comes from Lepilemur ruficaudatus, assembly GCA_963574885.1. Taxonomy (NCBI): domain Eukaryota; kingdom Metazoa; phylum Chordata; class Mammalia; order Primates; family Lepilemuridae; genus Lepilemur; species Lepilemur ruficaudatus. Next base: position 18,408 of record CAUYRT010085845.1, on the reverse strand, counting down.
GAGTTTAACAAGCCTGAGGAGGTGTTAAAGCTTAAATTCTGCAGAGTTCTTACAGTTCTGATTTCCGGTATAAGTCTTGCTTTCCTTGCAGAAATGTTCTCCATTTATTCAAAAAGTATCTGCTTTGTCTTTATTCCGTGAAGATCCTCTGGCAAATAGAGATTTTTGCTTCACGCAAGAAAGCTCCCTTTGGGGATTCTTTTGCAAACTCAGCACAAAATGTCTGATAGCAATAATTTCTCAAATTCAAAAAGTGCTTGTGGTTACTCACTATAGGATTTCTAATTTTACAAAAGAAAAGTATCACGGCAATTTGTGGGGAAATTATATTGAGAAATAGTAAAATTTATCTTTTATAAGGATATTATTTGTGTTTTTCCTTTTTTACGTTTACCAGTTTATTCTAAAGGATACTACAAAGGATACAGATGAACAGCTGGATGAAGAGAGGCACAGATTGAGGTCTGGAAGGGTGTTCTCGGTGTTTTTCATTCCATTCATTACCCTCTTTTGAAGAACTCTTGGAAAAATTCATGTCTTGTTTGAGTATCAGTTGATTATTGATTTATTTTCCTAAGTAATTGTTCTGTTTTATCTTAGGACTTATATACTGTATATAACTGATAAAGCTCATCTTTTCTGACATTTTCATTTTTTGGACCTCATCTTTTTTCCCCTTTCTTTTTATTGTTTACATTTTGACTTAGTGACTTTCCTGTATTTTAAATATCTTTTGTAAGTTATCTTAAATATTTCCTGAAACTAGGTATTGTATTAAAGCTGTTATATTTGTGAGTATTCAAACTATGGCACCCCTAAATCCTTCATTTTTTCCCAATAATTATAGCTATTATTTGTTTCTCTCTGTGTACCACGAACTGTGCAAAAACACTTTGTAAATCATCTCTTTTTAATCTCCACAACAGCACTATGCAGAAGATGTTATTTCCCTCTTATAGGTGAGAAAACTAAAATATAAAGAAGTTAAGGTCATGCAATTAGTAAATTAGGAAGTCAGATTTGGAGCTCAATTGGACCCAGAAGAGCTTAAGCTCTGGCTTCTACATTTCTAATTACTTGAAAAAGGAATAAAGTGAGCTGGTCCTCCGTGTTTTGAAGGCTTATTGATTTTTGTCAATGTTAGGAGCCTATGTTGCCTATTCATATCTTCACTGGCAATGGTATTAGAACAGTTCAATGTCCTAGGACTTTAAAATATGTTGGAATAACTTAGCATTGTTGTCTAATGTCGAATTACAAATCAAGGTGGGTGCAATAGACATTTTAATTTGCAATCATCCCCAAGATAATTTTACCTGAATTTATTTAAAATTTGTAGAGAGTGCTCAGAGGAGATTATTAGATACATCATTACAAATTATTATTTTTGTGAAATTGTGAAATTCAGTAATTGCTCATGTGAAGACACAAGATAGATGCTATTAGGATTCAACTTTTATTGTTGTTCATTTTATTTTATTTTATTTTTTTATTCCTCTGAGAATTCAGACAGATGTTCATTTTAAAAGTGAATTATAAATTCACCTGAAAATGAGCTAATGTCCTTGAGTGTTGCCACTTGCCGAGCCAGAAAGCAGGAGGGCTTCATTCCAGCCGCACCTCCTAGTTGTACTAATGAATTGTAAAGGGCAGAGGAGGGGAGGGCAGCCTGTTTTCTTCTGCCCTTGATTGAGAAGTCAAAGGACCTGTGTTTTCCTTAGAGTGTGCTTTACGATCTTTCTGCAGAATATGAAATGACAAGAGGAAAGTATTTTCTCTCTCTCTCTCTTTTTGTTCCCAATTCCCTTTAAAAAATTTTTTCCTAACGGTTTTGGAAAGTATCCTCCTTCCAGGCAATTTAAAAGCTTTTTTGGCATCTAATGCCGCCAGTGTTAACACTGGCAATTGGTGCAATTTACAATAGTGCATTAAATATAAATCTGATTTTTATATCACTTGCTTAAAGTCTATTTGTGATAAACCCTTGTTGGTAATGATAGAGGTGTATTATGAATTATTGCATGTGCAGTCCATGCAGTTGAACTATATGGATGTAAGCAATTACATGTTAATTTAAGAAGTATTAACGAGTCTCTATAACTTAATTTTTGTTGTGTCTTTGTCAGCTGTGAATAAGGCCATGATGAGTTTCTACGTCCTTGAGTTAGGTAATTTCCTGTCTGGGAAAGAGACACTGAGTAATTAAAATAAATGATTTTAAGCACTTTTTGGAATTTCAAATTAACTTCTGACATAAACCTTTCTCATCTGCATCATTTTTCAGCCTTGAAATTTTTAGTGGCATGCGCCATTCCCTTCGTGTGATTAGAGCATTGCAGGGTGTATGAGCGTTTAGCGGTTTATCTCAAATACTCTGGGGCCCTGTGACGAGTACAGAGAAGCATAATATTTTCTAAGCTTTTCTGGTCTGTCTCTTTCTGTGAATGGGGGCATTTGTTTGGGTTTAACTGCACTGTATTTGATTTTAGTCTGACTGATGTTTCCTCGTCCTCGAGCTGTACACAGCTATGTTTTGCTTAGAGTGCTCGCCTTCAGTGAGTCGAACTTTTCTCTTTGCTTCCTTAGTTCTCTAGAGACCCTTTTGGCTTCTGTTTTATTTTTTATTGTTGTTCTAGGGTCTGTGCCTTTACCAAATTAGATTTTTCCCCTCAATTTAACCTTGCTTTTTAAAACAGAAGGTGAAAATGACACTGTCTTCCAACTTTTCTCAGCTTCAGCTGAGGTTCGCATGAGAGAAGCAAGCCTTACTGAAAATGATTTGAATGGTTGTTTTCTCCTGTCCTGAGAGTGATGCATAGGTAGTACCTTCTGGATGCATGGAAGAGAAATTCATTCATTCCATCCATCGGTGCCTTTGGGCATTAGTGCTTAATTCTCTTGCAGAACTCCAATCTAGAAGGACAGTAAAACTGGGTTTAAACGTGTACCAAAGGAAGGGGCAGGATGACTGATGCTCCTTCAGTGCCTCCATTGCACCGCATGATTTGCAGGTCACCTTCCAGATGGATTAGCTCATCTAATATGAGACTTCACTTGAAAAGCTGTGAACATAGGTCCACTGATGGAGCTTTTTTTTTAATTTCCCAATTAGAACTATTATTATCTTTTCTTTAAAAGGCTTACAGGAGACCCAGGCTAAGTCAAATATGTTAGTTTCTCTTGCAGCTGGAATGATAAAACAAAGACTGTGGGACTCTTGAGCTCCCTGATGGTAGGGACCATGTTCATTTTTACTCTTCTTTATCTTTGGCACCTAGAGTTTCTAGGCTACTGCAGGTATATGGTAAATATTTTTGATAAAAGAAAAATATAATCTAGACAGGATACACTGCACATATTCATTCTCAATCTTCTCCAAGATAGTTTTTTATGCTTTCATTTAAAATGTATAGAAATTATAAATAGAATATGAGTCTGGTTATGGTCTTGCTGAGCCCCCAGATCTTCATTAAAGTGGGTACAAATTCAGAGAATGCTGGGCTTGAGCAGATTTGTTTTGTGAACTTGGTGGGTAAGAAATGCTCTTTTTAGGAATTCTGTGACAAGAAGCTTGGATATCCTGCTTCCTGGGTCTCTGGCTGATGCTGTACCAGATGAGATGAAGCAGGAGCTACAATAGGACATGCTCTGTCAGGAACTGTCATGAATCACTGCTTTTATTGGGAAGAAATTGTTCATTAATATGAAGGCCTTGACACAAGAGTGACCACCACTGGCACAAGAATGCATGAAATAAAGAACTCGGTACTATTTTTGAATCCATTTGGAAATAATTGGGCTTAAAATGACATTGGAGAAGTTTTTCTACATTATATGTACTAAGAACAATGTGGCTTTGGTGACAGGGACTCCAATAAGAACATGAAATCATTTAGAAAATGTAACAAGGCATTGACAAGCAGAAAAATTTATATGATTTCAAATACTGTGAATCTGTTTCTAAAGAATATTAATTATAATAGCATTGTCTTGATTACCTTTGCTTTTTATCCAGAGTGTGGTATTGTAAGGCATCTCTTACAATTAATTGTGCTTTGTTGAAATCTGTATGCCAACCATGTGACATTACATAAAATGCCATTAGTATTGTTATGAATAAATGTACCAGGTAAAAAAAAACAACACACACACATTTTAAAACTGAAAGAAAGAAAAAGAAAATAGATGAAAGTTTGACAAGGATACATAGAGATAGGGGGTGAGGACACAGAAGGCAGAAACACAGGACAATTACAAAATTCTAAACCATTGGGAATAAAGAGAAATCTTAGAATCTAGTCTTCCGTAGGCTATGGAGCTAAGACCTCAAGGATGTCTTACCTAGATTTTAAGAGTTAGAAAACTTTGATCTGATGTTTGGGAACATTAGTCAGCATCTCCATTTATTCTCCCACGATTGTACCAAATTCTCCCCCAGCCCTCACCCAAACCACTGTCATATTTCCAATTACTTAAGCTCTCCTTTTCACCCCATTTTTTCATTCTTCCATGTCAGCTCCAATGTCCCTCCTTGTGGAGGTTTTCCCTTTCTATCCTATCCAAAGTTGTCCCCATTTACCCCATTGCTTTCTTTCCTTCATAGCACTCCTTATGACCTATTACTTATTTGTGACTTTTTCACTGCTGTATTCCCACTGCTTAGAATAATGTGTGGAATGTATAGTAAGCACCACATAAATACTCCATAAATACTGGTTGAGTGAAAGACTTTCTTATTTCGACATCCTCCTGTGCTTTTGGGGACCACTGGCCTACCGTCTGTCTCTCTCTATGGCTTAGAGAAAGCCACGGGCCTTGCTACCCCATATTTTGGCTTCCATATGGCTCTTTCCTGCTCCCACAGAAAATAAACGTCCTAATAATCAACTCATGCAAATAGGCCTCAGGTGTAGTGTGTGAGGAGCAATCCCTCTCGTCCTAAAGGTCCAGGCATGGCTGTATCTCGATAGAGGCACAGATTGGGCTGAAGCTGGGATTCTTGGTGTATTATTCATCATTAAAGTCTGGGCCAGTTATTCATTCATTCTTCACCTCTGATGTAAAGTGACTCTTCAAAGATGTGACGCATATCTTAGAGGCTTCTAAGAAGGAAAATTGAGATTGTATTTCCCTTCCTGAAATCAGTTTTAGTCAAAGAGGGGTTAGGGAACATAGCAACTTTTCAGTGTTTTTATATGCATTTGTGTTTGTGATTAATTCATGCCAAAGTGAAGACCAAATGATATTGGCTCCCCCACTGTAGAAACAGAGGTTTTGCAGTAGTTTGAAGAGAGCTGTGCTCCTCAACCTTTACTGCCAAATATGTACGCCTTCATTTCTTGTTTGTGGTAAACAGTCACAGAACCTTGACTTTCACACTGAGTCTAGGGAGTGACAAGGCTCCAGTAGCAGCCTCAGGAGCCTCTGGAAAAACACAGTGGGCAAATCGAGCAAGAAGAACTCTGCCCTTTCTAGCTCTCACTCCCCACGCCCTGGCCCCTCTTGTCTGCAGCAAAGCAGCTCCCCTTTTCCATGTTGTACCTCAGTCTCCTGTGTATCAAGCCTGTTGACCAACCGGCATTGCAAATAAGTTTAAAAACTATGGGCCTAGACCATTGCAGTTCCAGGTGAAAATTTAAAATATTACAGGAATTTGTAATGAAAACAATTGGCTAAGATTTTATTATAGCCTTATTTTCAGAAGCAAATATGGGGAAGTGGCTCAAACTCAGAACAATAAGCACAAGGAAATTTCCATTTAAATCAAAACAAAACACATTCCGGTTACAGCACGTAAAGAGTTGAAGTGGGATGCTTCACCCCTTTTATGTTACAGAAAATGGCCCCAGGGTACCACAGTGAATCGGGGCAGAGCCAGGACTAGAACCTGAGGTGCCTCACTTTTCTTCCAACACTCTCTCCATTCTGCTGCCTCATCCTCACACCCTTTTCCTTCAAAATTAACTCATTGAGGGCTACAAAATTCCTAGGGAAAAGTTTATAATTTTTTAGAGAGTTTAGACGGGTCTATGACAAGAAGCAAAAGTGTCCTTTAAACCAGAGTGGACATATTTGCAAATCTCATGATGCTACGTTTTGTTTTGTCTGGTCATAGTATGTTTATTCTTTCACTGCAGCAGATGCCTTGGGCATAAGGAAGACTTTTAAAAACATTTTCTGTTCCTTCGTGAGATCTTTGGATTTAAGATGTACCCCTCATGTGACAGGCATGCTTATAAAAGAAAGTATTATAATTTTTCTACCTCTGGGGCCTGACTTTTGCATGTCATCTTCTTAATATTTCTAAACCTCTGATCTGAAATGCACCGATATCCTTATTTGGTATGTAGGTTACTTTGTGCCTGTTCCTTTTAGCATCTTATCTTTGGTCCACATGTCTAGAGAACTAATTATAAAGTCCAGTGGGTGTGCTTGAAGCTTGCCCATAAAACTCTCACTCTATAGGTTTACTACAACTGGGACATCTTCTGTTTGCAAGATCTGTGCTAACCAGTTGGCTAGAAAAGTTTCTGTGATTTTCCTTCTGTTCTTTTAGTCCATGAAGACTTTTCTTTTTTAAGTCCATAGTCTTCCAAATTTAAGATCATCTATTTATTTATTGCATGTTCTTACTCATATATGGGAACTAAAAAGGTGAATCGCATGGAGGTAGAGAGTACAATGGTGGTTACCAGAGGCTGGGAAGGGTAGCGGGGAGGGGGAGATGAAGACAGGTTGGTTAATGGGTGTGAACATACAGTTAGGTAGGCTGACTGTAGTTGTCAATAATTTATTATATCTTTCAAAATAGATAGAAGAAAAGATTTGGAACGTTCTCAACACAAAGAAATGACAAATGTTTGAGGTGATGGATAGCTCAATTACACTTATGCATGTATCAAAATATCACATGTATATCATGAATATGTACCATTATTATGTATCAATAAAAAGGATTTGCTATTTCCCTGTTGCAAACTCTCAACATTCTCTTTTATAACTTTACTTCTAGTTGCCTCCCTCCCTTCAAAACGCCCTTGTTGACACTGCATTGTGTCACAGTTCTCGATCATAACTATAGCCAAATGTTTAAGATTAGACTGAATAGCTTCGGATGCCATCATTCCTTTGTGTTGCTGAATGAAAGTTTGTGCTGAGTATAGAAGAAACAGAGCAGTTTTCAAATATTCTGCTAACTTTTCTTTCTTCTGGCTTTTTCTTTCTAGACTTACTCAGTTGTGTTTGTGTCTATTCATTATACCCCGCTAGTCTTGCTGACTGAACTTCTGGTTTCAGACATGTCCCATGATTGCTGACATCACCTGAATTGAGTTCATTGTTTTGGGTCCTCCTGGGGATGATTGGGTACTTATATACATGGGACATCATTTTATTTTCAAAAATGCTAATTTTCTGAATTATTACACTCAATGGGAACACTTTTCCCAACTTTTAGGAAGTTAGCAATCTCACCCATATGCGAGCAAATACAGACTTCCTGGGCTCGTTTCTCTCATGTAGGTCACTGATAAAAATAAACAACTTGGTGCTTTTTCTCTTGATGTAGAAAGTAGGTTACTGTGGGTCCGTGGAGAATATCTTCTCATTTCACTGTGTTATAGTGATGCTGCTGGTGAACATGTCAGTCAGTTGCTACGGCTCTGGCGTTCATTTTTCCTGAACACTCCACAGCTAAATGTAACATATGACAATGATGCTTGAGGTTTTGTTTTATTTTATTTTATTTTAGCGTGTGTGTGTGTGTCTGTGTGTGTGTGTAGGGAATATAGAGATTAAATTTATAGCTGTATCCCACTCTCCCATGATAACTAACATTAACAGCCAGGTGTATACACTTCCAAAAATATTTAAACATAGAGGCACATACAGAGGGTTTTAAAAATACCGTTACACTATACATATTACGTTGCAATATTCTTTTACCACTTAAAATGACATCATAGCATCTCTCCAGCTTGATAGAAATATATCACACTCTTTTTTAATAGCTGTATAAGGTTCTACAGTCTGTACATACCATAATTTATTTAACCATTACCATATTGACGGACATGAAGGTTTTTTTCTAAATTTTGCCATGGAAAATGTTATTTTACAACACTATAGTCTTACAATGCATATATCTTTTCATTGTTGTACTTTTATTGCTGGAAGACAGATTGCCAAAAGTACAATTGCTAGGTCAAGGTGTATATTTGTTTCTTATTGCATTAGATATTGCCCCATACCTTGCAAAAGTTGTAGCAATCATGTTTCAGCCAGCAATGTAAGAGAGTGTCCATTTTTCTGCACCCTTGTAAACGGACGTTTTTACTCTTTTAATTGTAGGCCAAACTGATGGTTAAAAAACTGTGTCATGTTTTAATTTTTATTGCTCTTTGTCCAAGATAAGGTCAATGTCTTCTTTTGGTTTGTTCATTTGTTAAATTTTATAGTCATTTGGATTTCCTCTCTGGTGAATATCCTGTTCATAGCCTTTGCCTATTCTTATTTTCAGTTTTTTTTTTTTAACTTTTCAATTTGTAGTGCTATTTATTTATTTATTTATTTAATTTGAGACAAGGTCTCACCCTGTTGCCTGGGCTACAGTGCAGTGGTACAATTATAGCTCACTACAGCCTTGAACTCCTGGGCTCAAGCGATCCCTTTGCCTCAGATTCTCCAGTGGCAGAGACTACAAGTGTGCACAAGCACACCTGGCTAATTTTTTAATTTTCTGTAGAGATGGGGTTCTCTCTGTGTTGCTCAGGCTGGTCTCAAACTCCTAGCCTCAAGTGATCCTCCCACCTGAGCCTTCCAAAGCCCTCCGATTATGAACCACCATACCCAGCTTCAGTTTCTCTTATTATTAACATCTAGTATTAGTACGATATGTTTGTCACAATTAATGAACCAATATAATACATCATTATTAACCAAATCGCATAGTTTATTCAGATATCCTTACATTTTTTTTCCTAATGTCCTTTTTCTGTTCTAGAGTACCATCCAGGAGATCACATTACATTTCCTGTGTCTTTAGGCTCCTTTGTGCTGTGATAGTTTCTCAGACTTTCCTTGTTTTTGTGATGGCTCTGACAGTTTTGAGGAGCACTCATCAGGTATTTTGTAGAATGCCCCTAAATTGGGATTTGTCTGATTTTTTTTTCTTGTGATTGGACTGGGGTTATGGGTATTTAGGAGGAAGATTACAGAGGTAAAGTGCTATTTTCATTGCATCAATCCAAGGTACATTCTATCAATGTGACTTAGCATTGGTCATGATGATCTTAATCATCATGGTGATGATGGTTGCTGATGATCTTAATCACTTGGCTGAGGTGTTCGTTTCTCCTATTGTAAGTTGCTCTTTCCCCCCACCCCCCACCCTTCCCATACTGGAAGAAAGTTACTATGTGTAGCCCAAACAAAGAGTGAGGAGTAATGCTCAACTCTTTTGAGGGTGCAGTTTCTGTGCCAATTATTTGCAATTCTTCTGCCATGGAGATTTATCTCTTCTCCCCTATTTATGTATTTATTTAATCACTTATTTGTGTCAATATGGACACATAGACATTAATTTTATATTTTGGGTTATAATTTGATGTTACTTTATTTTGTTGCCCAAATGTTCCCATTTATCCATTACTGGGACCTCTTTTAGTTGTCTGCTGTGCCCTTTTGACATACTCCATGTGCTCTTTTGAGAACTTCCTTGCTTTCTGGGACTATCCTACAAGATGCTCCAGGCTCATCTTGTATATTTTCTGCCCCAGTTCTTGAGTCAGTTACTGATTTTATTGGATAGTTATTCAATATCACTGATAGTTATCAGTTACCCTTTTATTGGATAATGTATTTTAAAAAAATCTGGACACTAGGTATGCTTGTTGCTTCAAGACCCTCTCAGCTGACAGAGCAAGAAAATATATATGTACATACATATATGAGTACATTTTTTTGTATGTAATCATCTGTGTTACATTATGCTAAACATGAGTTCATACTGGATATTTGCAACTCTAATCCGTTACCATCCAGTTCCTTCTAGTCTCCTCCTCTTGCTCATTGTAACCTCCCACTCCAACAATGAAAAGCCTGGCTTCCCTCAACTGTCATTCAGCTTCTTAATTTTTCTATTATGTATATGGTATCAGAATTGTTAACCCATTCTCCCAGTGGAGATAATGTTACTCCTAGAGTTCAGTACTTAGGACAGGTTTTGTTTTTGTTTTTGGGGGTTTTTTTGCCTTTAGTCTTACAGATTCCACTCATTTCCAAGTTATTTAAGTCAGTACCTTTTGCTCCCTACTCCTTTCTATGAAGTTGTTTCATGTGTTTTTAATACAACTAGATTGTTTTGTCACATCTGCATTCCATCCTGGGATCCCCTGACCTCCTAAATTATGTTTTTAATGTTTTCATACCTTAAGGTTCACTCTGTGCTGCAAAGGGCTATAGGTTTGGGCAAATTCTCAGTGTCATGTGTCTTCCATTTCAGTAACATATAGAATAGATTCAATGCCCTAAAATATCTCCAGTGCTTCACTTATTCAACCCTTCCTTCTTCCTCCCCTCTTAACCACTGAGCTTTTTACCATCTCACTAGTTTTGCTTTTTACAGAATGTTATATAATTGGAATCATAAAGCAGTTTTTTCAGACTGATTTCTTCTGCTTAGCAATGTAAATAGAAGATTAATACATGTCTTCATGGCTTTATAGCTCATGTCTTTTTATTGCTGAATAATACTTTAGTATATGGATGGATATATCACAATTTGCTTATCCATTCACTTATTAAAGGATTTCTTAGTTGCTTCCAGTTTTTGGTGATTATAAACGTAACTTCTGTAAACATTCATGTGCAGATTTTTGTTTGGACATAAGTTTTCAGTTAGGTACATACCTAGAAGTATGATTATCAGATCCTATGCTAAGACCATGTTTAACTTTGTAAGAAGCTGCCAGAATGTCTTCCAAAGTGGTTGTACCCACCAGCAACGAATGAGAGTTCCCGTTGTTTTGCATCCTGGCTAGCAATTGGTATAGTCAGTTATCAGATTTTAACTATTCTAATAGACGTATAGTGGTATCTTGTTTTAATTTGTAATTCTCTAATGACAAATTATGTTGAGCAACTTTTCATATATTTATTAATATTTGCCATTTATGTATTATCTTTAGTGATGTGTCTGTTCATATCTTTTGTCCATGTTTTAGTTGGTCTGTTTTCCTCTTGTTGGTTTTTAAGTATTCTTTGTATATTTTTAGTATAAATCCTTTATCAGATACATATTTTGTGATTTTCTTTCTCCTAGTATGTGGTTTATCTTTTTATTCTCTTAAGAGTGTCTTTCACAGGGATAAATTTTTTATTTCTAACAAAGTCCAATTTGTGAATTTCTCCTTTCCTGGGTTGTGCTTTTGGTATTATAAATAAAATTCATCATTAAACTCAAGAACACAAAGGTTTTCCTGTTTTCTTCTAGAGAAGATATCCGTTTGTTTATTTATTTATATCCACCCACTCAGAGATCTTCTAGAATTTTTATAGTTTTGCATTTTACATCTAAGTCTGAGATCCATTTTGAGTTAATTTTATTAAAAGTGTAAGATCTGAATCTAGGTTTTTTTTGTTTGCATATGGACATCCAATTGTTATAGCATCATTTATTAAAATAACTATTCTTTTTCTCATTGACTTCACTTTGCTCCTTCATCAAAGATAAAATGATCATATTTAAATGAGTGTATTTCTGCACTCTCTATTCTGTTCCATTGTCTGTTATTTTGCTAATACCACATTGTCTTGATCATTCTAGCTTTACATTAAGGCTTGAAATTGGGTAGTGCGAGTTCTCCAACTTTGCTCTTTATTAGTATTGTGTTGGCAGGTCTTTTGCCTTTCCATATACACTTTAGAATCAGTTTTTCAATATCTGTGAAATAGCTTGCTGGGATTTTAGTTGGGATTGCATTGAAGCTATAGGCCAACCTGGAAAAAATAGATATATTAATAATATTGAGCATTTCAATCCATGGACACATAATATTTCTCCATTTATTTGGATGGTTTTTATTTCTTTCATCAGAATTCTATAATTTTCCACATATAGATTTAGTATAGATACATAAGTATTTTATATTTTTGGTGCTATTGTAAATGGTATTATTTTTTAAGTTTCAAATTTCAATTGTTCATTGATTTTGTATAGAAAAGCAATTGGACTTGCCTATTAGTTCTAGGAGGTTTTTGTTGTTGTTGTTTCTTTGGGAGTTTCTATATCAATGATCATGCCATCTGGAGATAAAGATAGTTTTATTTCCTCATTTCCAATTTGTTTATCCTTTATTTCCTCTTCTTATGTTTTTGCACTAACTAGAACTTATAGTACAATGGCGAATAGGAGTGGTGAGAGGAGGTGTCCTTGCCTTGCTCCTTATCTACGAGAGAAAGTATCCAGTTTCTCACCTGTATGCACGATGTCAGCTGCGAGTCTTGTGTAGATGATCTTTATCGATTCCAGGAAGTGCCCCTCTTTTCCTGGTTTTCTGTCTATCATACATTTTGCAAATATTATCCCCATTCTATAGTTTATCTTTATATTTTATTCTATTTCTTGCCATATATACATTTTATGCTTATTTTAATGATCCTCATTCCTCAAAATCTTCATATGTAAGGTCTCAGATAAACTTCCAGGTTCTTTGTGTCATTTGCTCCTTCTGTTCTCCCTTTATTTTTCTCTCCAATGCCTAAGACTTCTTGTGTCTTAGGGCTTAGTATCCTATGGGCTTAGGAGCCAGATTTTTCTGAGTTCGATTCCTAAATCTCCACTTACTAATTATCTGATCTTGCAAAACTTCTTTCACCTCTCTGAGTCTCAGTTTCTTCCTCTGAAAAAGTTGGGGCATTGTATTTTCCTCAGAGGGTCCCTGTAACATATGTATAAGTGATCAACAAGAGGTTGCTATCATCTTTATTTTTTGTAAAGAAAGCTACCATATTTTTCTTCATTCTGGAAAGGATTAAGATGACACAATGGGCTTTGTGGCTTATCTGATAAACAAAAGTGACCAGAACATAGTTCCATTTATGCAACTAAGTATTCTCCTCTGTGAGCAGAGAACTATCTTTGTCATATTCTAGATCCAACCATGTTATATCACTGTTACAAATAAGTTATCCCCTTCTAATTATTAGTTTTGACTAGAACAAGAGAAGTAGTATTAAATTTTTATTGCAAGGAAACTCAATGAGGAGCAAACTTTCATCAGACATGAATAACATGTGGCTAGATCTTAGAAATTTGATAGCTTAAATGCTTTACAGAAATTATAGGTCAATGCAAGGAATGTTATTAAAGGGTTACTAGTACATAAAAGAAAATTCTCAGTGTACATTATTTCGTTATTGATGTTCAAATGGTGTTTGTAGTTCAGCACATACAGTTGGCTGTGGGGAAGAAGTTGAGGGCTGCTGTACTTCCTTGTCAAAGTAGGTATTTTGTATTTCTTAGAATTGACATCACAAATTAGGAACTACTTGGCTAGAAATAGGGTTCTATGGGGAAGAGGAATTAATTGGGAATGCACTCTTGGAATTTCTGAATTTGAAGAAGTGTGGTTGTTGAAAGCACACCAAGTATTTGGAAAGTATTATTTGCCAACCATGTAAAACCAGTGTGAGTCCTGGGTTACAGACTGAGCCATCTAGATGCCAGGAGCCCATTGTTTCCCTTGCTTTAAATTGTTTAACCTTTCTTGATTTCTCCACATATACAGCAGTTATCATACTTTTCATTATTTAGCTCACAGAATCTTGTGAGAACAGAATAGGGTAATGTGGATATGAGAGTCTTCCTTTGTTTTCATTACTTATGGGGTGAAATCCCAATTCCTTAGCAATCTCATAGTGGCTGAAAGCACAGGTTTTGGACTCAGACAGATGCTGTGAGCCCCGACTCTGACTCTGCTACACATAGCCAGGGCCTTGGACAGTTTACATGACTGCTCAAAGCTTCAGTTTCCTCCTTTGTAACATGGAGATAGTGGTAGTTCCTCCCTCGGTTGGTGTGAGAGTTAAATTGGATAATGTGTATATAGTGTAAGCACAGCATTTGGTGCATTACATTTGTTCAGCAGGTGGTGGCTGCTGATATCCACATCACCACGGCATAGAAGGCCTTTGCTACCTGATCTTTACAACCTCATCAGGCATAATTACCCCCATAAATTCACCCTTGTTTATCCTGAATATTTTTCTCTATCACAACACACTCCACATATTCTGACTTTTATCCACCATTAGACTGTGTCTTTTTGATGCTAGAGATGTTAACTTATTCATAGCTGGATCTTCTTTAGTTAACACACAGTGTGACTGTGGGCAGTTGACTTGAGAAAATTGTGTAGAATTAAACTAATAGAGAGAGACTCATAAATGTATAAGAATTGGTAAGATAAATGTGCATTCAGTGCATTAATGATTCAGTGAGCGAAAATTCCTATGTATGTAAGACACCTTAAAGTGATGGGCAATGGGCCAAATTAAGTATATATATTTGGCCTCTTGATGTTAAAATAAATCAGAAGAATTTACAACAAAAGTCTGAATTTCTGTTTTCCCTTGACCAGTTTGGAAAGCTAGCATCCCTAAACCTCCATGGGTGCATAGATATGGTTGGCCTTCTCCAATTAGATCCATTCTCCACTCAATGGTAAGCAACATAGACACCCCACACTAGTGGCTCTTTGTGTGGCTACCAGCAGAAAGTTCATCCTTTCGTCTGGAAAAAGGTGATTTGATAAATGCAGAACAGGGAACCCACTCATTCCCAGGTGGGAGGGTAAAACTGATCTACCTGAAGAAGCAAAAGCAGACACTCACCCACACCACTCCCCAGTTTGCCTAAGCAAAGTTTTCAAACAGGTTTGATCTTACTAAAGTCTATATCTCTATTTTATGTATAGTCTTGCTATTGAAAATCCTATTCAAAACTGCCATTGTCGATTTTGTTCTGTGCTCTTCTAAGAAGCCTTATGATTTGTGAAAAAATTTGAGTTATTTATGGAGATGGTAGTTTGTGTTGGATGAACCCCATTCTCTTACAACTCTATCACCTGGGGGCATGTGGTATCACATGTCTCTCTGTCACATGAGCGACAGAGAAGAAGAACCGCATGTGCTATAAAGTTAGGAGGACATGTAGGAGAGTATTTGACATTGGCATCAGGCCAGCTTACAATTGAGTTTTTTTCTTTTTGAGTATACATTCAAATGTTGACCATTACATTTGAGTAATTAAATTAAAGATTTGTCATCTCTTGTGGCTATAAATTCATCCCATAAATTCCTAGGCTTAGGAGAATGCCAACAAACAACAAAGGGAAATGAATTAGCAACGATCTAGTTAATTAGGTCAATGTGGACACCCCAAATGGCTATACCATGTTCTGTTCTGAAATGTGAATTGTGCGCTTTTTAGTGTTTACATTGACTGAACTGAGCATAAAATGGCCAGATCACTTTATTCCATGTTTTACAGACAGAGCATAAAAGGCAGATTAAGCAAAGAGATAGTATTTTTCTCCAGACAGAGCGTGGGAATTTGAGGTTCTTATCAGACTTTGAAACCTGTAAATGTTAAATTATACTCGGTTGGCACTTCCTGTGTTTACTTGTCATTGAATATATTTTCTTCTTCTGAAGCGCCAAGTGAACTTTTGATAGTTACAGTTTTTTAACGCACTCTTATGGGAAGAGATATGGTGGAGGTGCAGCAGGAAAATATTTTAAAATTTACTCAAAAAATTTTTGTATAATTCAGCTCAAACACAGTAATAGACATGACTTACGTGAGACTTGGCAACTTACCATTCCTCTTTCAAAATAAAGCAAGTCCGAAACACCTTCACGGGCATGTACTAATTGGCTCGTGTTGTTTGCTAGTTATTGTGTTATTACCTAATCTTATGCGGTCAGACATCCAGAAGGAGGCCCTTTTCCAAGAGGTAGTATGATTCAGTGGATTAAGTACAGACCCTCAAGTCTGCCACTTGGGTGCCGCAGACTCTTGGGAATATCAGCCAACGTTATGATGTCTGAGTTTTAATAAGGAATAATGGCTTTCTTTCCCCCACCTCCAACATAATGATATTGTAACAATTCAAAAGTAAATTGCTGTAAAAGAAAATAATACAATTATTTTTGATATGATAAGAAGTAATTGAATGTATATACAGACAATATTTATAAGAGAATGCAATAACAGCGTGTCAATTTTCATCTCCACCTGACTCCGCCGCACGCATGATCTTTCTTAATAAGCAGTAACTCTCACGTAAACAGTGTTTACTTCTTATCTGATCTGTGAAATGGGCTTGCTTGGTTAACTTAAACTCCACTGAGTGGGGATACTGTTCCATAGGTATGCACTTTTAATCTATGGCTAAAATCTCCTTCTATGTAAGGCCTTCTCCAACATCCTCTCCACTCAATACCCTGAGTTGAATTTGCTCTCTTGTTGGTGACTCCACTTTGGAAGCTGGGCCCCAGATTTGCATTTTGCTTTTTCATGTGGGCCTATCCCTACACTGAGTGCCTTGAGGGCAGGATGCAACTTCCTCATCCTTTTATCCCTTAGGGCAGGTAGAGTACCTGGTCCCTAGCTGCCGGCTGAATACATGATTATTGAATGAATAAATTTACCCATTAAGCAATGGTGTTTTAATAACCATTTACTTAAATGAAGCTAAGTTACTTTAACGCTATAGACTTCAGACTTTTCCATCTGTGAAATGAGGATTTGGACTAGCTAGTAAAAAAATAAATAAATAAATAAAATTTGCTGTACAGGTCCAAAATTTGACTCTATAAGTTTATATATTGTGAAATGAGGCAAATATACATAACCTAAACTGTTTATGGGACCTTTGTGTAGATGATGTGGGAAAATAAGATTCTAAGTTTGACTTACTAAAATATTATTGTTCAATTTTTATTTATTATTGTATTTATACTCATGTGTATTTTAGAAAGTGTTACTGAATAATGAAAACTAATTAGGCAATCAGACATTTGGGAGGCTGTTTATTTTTATACATATACTTGGTAGGATGACCTCTGAGAATTATAGCAAGAAAATGAATACTGACTTTAATATATTTACATGAAATTAAATAATGAGAAAAATTGAAATAATAAAACATAATTAGGTGTCTTAATGGCTAGCAAATACCACCCATGATTGTTAGCGTATGACTATTGTCCTAAGTGAAAATCCATACCTTTTGGTGGAAATTTTAATATTTAAAAGTAATCATCAAAAATTTTGGTGTGTTAAAAATTCCAGGTAGATAGAGGCTTCTGTACATATGGAATTGCCTTTCTCTTAATACCAGATGACTCCTCTTATTTTAACATGACTACTGACTCCATTCTTTTAAAGATGCAAAGGACTGGCCAAGAAGGAGTGTGAGAACTTCTCTTGCTTTAAAGCCTTTTAAGGTGCTGAAAGTCTTGTTTCTTCTCTTCCCAGGCCTGACTTGCCTTGGGGATCTCAAAGCTGAAGGGCCTGTTTAGCTGATACTATTTACGTGTGCTGACCAAGGTTTATATCCCAATTGCTTTTAGTTGAGAAAGCAAAGCCTTTGAAACTTTTAGTGATGCTTGTTGCTGGATGTATTTATATTTGAGACTCTTCCTTATCATACCTTTGTTTCCATTTTGGCCTCTTTTGCTTCTTCCTTTTTCATGACACTAGTTCATTCATTCATTCATAAGCATATACTGGGTACTTTCTTATACCAAACATTTTGCTGAATTCTGGAAATAGGGAGATAAAGATATGCTCTTTACCTTCTAAAACTTACTGCCCGGTACCATTTTTTTTTTTTTTTTGGTTTTGGGATCTTTTCCATATTGGTCCTTTGCTAGTTGTAGCCTCTGGGCTCTAATTATACTTTGAATGCTTAGCTTTTGACTCTTAGTTTTAAATAATTGATCCCAAATTCTGTTAGATGTTTGTAAAGTGAACCTGCCTAAGCTGTCTTTAGCCATCAGTTAATAGTTATGACCACTTAACATTAGTCTATCTTTCATTTTGCAAGTGTCTATTTTTCAAAAAGACATTCAAAACTAGGATGATGCCTTTGCAGCTTTATACTTTCTGGTAACCGTGTCCCAGATCTTGTTTGATTGCTACATTTGGGAGTGAACGTCAAAAGGAAAATTTTTATTTAGTTTTTAAAGTCTGACACCTCCCCTCACTAAACTCTGTTTATTTTTTATTTATTTATTTTTTTGAGACAGAGTCTCACTGTGTTGCCCAGGCTGTAGAGTGCCGTGGCATCAGCCTAGAATCCTTCTGCTTCAGCCTCCCGAGTAGCTGGGACTACAGGCATG